>LN483471.1:702991-713771 GCA_900002565.1 Culicoides sonorensis | reverse complement strand
TAATAAATTTTAAAGGACCCATTTTTAGATTACAGTTCTAAAATATATGTTAAAAGGTTCATTTTCTTTTTTTAATCTATATTCTCGAATCTTGACCGAGATTCTCGATTTTTCCATGTTCTCGACTCTTAATTCTCGATTTTTGAAAATTCGAGAAATAGGACATGTAACATGAGCTACAAAGCAGATCAATAGATCGTTGGAAAGAAGACGAATAAAGCTACTAGGATACTAGATCAGCCAAAAAAATTGGGCTTTTAAGGCTCAAGAAAAAAAAATTGAATAAAATTTTTTTTTTTCAAAGTTTTTTGCCAATTTTTTTTAACTATTCAACTTATTTTAAGATTGAATGTTAAAATTAATATAACTATGTTATATTTTGTGTTCTCAAGTTATTTTGATATTGCTAGATGCAATTTACTGTGGTAACAGTGAAAACCGTGTAGTGATTAGATCATGAATGTGCATTTCTCTACCAATATGACTCATATTACGCACATTTGATCACTTAATTTTTGTTTAAATACGTATACACAACTGATTTGTATACAGTTAATTCATTTACTTTGAACTTATACAACAAATAAAAACATTGCTGATTGCAAAGCGCGTTTGCCACAATTTTGTTACGTCTGTGGTTTATTTACTCCAAAAAACCCCCGAAGGAACTTATCAAAGACATTTTACAGATAAGGCTATCAGATGCTTCCAGACAAAATATGGGTGTTTTCCTATTCTACAGCCTTACACACCTTCGACCATCTGCTGTACATTCTACAACATGTTATATTGTAGACAACTTTCTGACGATCAAGACTTTAAAAAAATTGAGCATCAATTTAATGGAAAAAGTATTGTCAGTGGCTTGGGAATATATTGCAGAATATATTTAGTTAAAAAAAACTGATCCAATAGAAGGAAAACTTATGAAAAAGCACAAGAATTTTATAAATGTAATAAAGAAAAAAACATAATAAAATTAAACCAAATTTAAAAATTAACACATTTTCAACAATAAAAAAGATATTTCTAAAGAAAATAGTCAAAGCCTTTAAAACTTATGCTTAAAGTATTACATAGTTATATTAATTTTAACATTCAATCTTAAAATAAGTTGAATAGTTAAAAAAATTGGCAAAAAAAAAGCCCAATTTTTTTGGCTGATCCAAAACTTTAAATACAATTAGCTTTATTTATCTCCTTTCCAACGATCTATTGATCTCTTTTGTAGCTCATGTAGTTTTCGAGATAACTCAAAATGAGTAAGAGCATGTTTTTCAATCTATGTGCTGAGAGATGACGAAATGTGTCATTTATATGGAAAATTTCAAAAATTCATAACTCAACTTTTTGACGTGATTTTGAAAAACTGTAAACGCCAAAATTTTTCATTTTTTTTCTACTCTTAGGAAATGAAAACAATATTGGAGTACTAATCCTTTTTTTTATTTGTCGTAGGGTGTAATTATGCTCAAAGTATTTAAAATATCAATAGCGTTTAGTGTCTATTTTCAAGGAATTTATTATTAAAATCATTTAAAAATAGTGAGAAATCACCAATCAAATCCAACTTATCCTGAAAGCCATCATGATATTTTACATAATACTATCAAATGCGATTAATTAATCATTAAAATGTATTTATTCAATAAGTTCTTAGAAGTGCGACACAAAATTCGTTTAAATCAGGGTAAATTAATGAATTTATACATAAATGAATTGTGATTGAGTTAATATATTTTATCTATCTATTGAAAGGTGCAAGAAATATAAAATAATAAATCATCATGATTGTAACAGGAAAATAGGCATTCAAAGGAGTTTACGAGGTTCGAGATTTACATATCTGATGTGTTGAAGGGTTTCCTTTAGGCTAAAAAAAAATTAAACTAAAAATTGGGCAGTTAAGAGTTGAACTTTAATTTTCTCATTAGATATTTCTTTTAAATCTTATTTCCTTCTTTTTTGTGCGTTTTGATTTAACTGGGTATTTTTTAGAGTTTGAAAACTCTCTGTTACCAATACAAATTTGGTGTTTTTTTTTATTTTTTTTTGGTTTGCATCAATTTCATATTGTTTGTATGAATAAATTATAATTTTCGGTCTAAAATTTAATTTTTTTTACAAATATCAAAATGTTGTATTGTTATAATGTTCTTGAAGATATTTTTAAGTTGTTTCCAAAACATATATTAGATTTTTTCTATATTTTACAATAGATACCCGTTCGGCATCATAAAACATAAAAAGGACATTTAAAAATGAAGAAAAATATACAATTATAATACACTTTGAATATATTTAGAATAGTGTTTTAATAGTGTTTAAATGTATTCTTCAAATGCAGAATAGACAAAAAATGGCAAAATGATAGTGTTTTATCTAGTGTAAAATTTTTGTTGTTATTCATCTTAGAAAAAATCTAAAATATGTTTTGGAAACAACAGAAATATATCTTCAAGAATATTATACAACATTTTAATATTTGTAAAAAAATTTGAATTTTAGACCGAAAATTGTAATTTTTTCATACAAACAATATGAAATTGATGCTAACCATAAAATGTGCTGATTCATACAAGTGCCTTGCATTACTCAAATGTTTGGTATGCGTTAAATTTTATTTTTTTATGAAAGTTTCAAAATGACGCGCACTTTAACTCTAAAATTTTAATTTTTATAATTTACTTATTTAAATTTTATATATTAAAGCTACAGTATACAAAATTTTCCATGTTGTCAGTCATAGATACGCTGAAAATTTCTTCTTTTTCTTCTAGAAGTTTTAAATAATATGAAACTCTTTGATATGAGTATTTTCTGTTTTTTTGTATCTTTAAAAATAAAAATGTTATGAGTAAAAACGTGAAAATGAGCCTCCTAGCTGAAAAGGCTTAAATAGGCTCTAATGGTCAAACCCCGAAATACGTCTCAGCTTATTTTTAGTGTATTTTCATATTTTCATAGTTTGGACTTTGTTCTAGCAAGTGATGTATTTTGTATATCTGTGTAATAAATTTTGAACATGTTTTTGGGCTTGAAACATCGTTTTAGCAAAGTATGTCTCGAAAAAAATGTAAATTTAATAATAAATTCCATTTAAACTTTATTCGAATAGTTTTTGCTTTTGAAAATACAGTGTCTATTTATTTTCATTTATTATTGAGTAATTAGTGGTGTATTATTAGAAGAAATTATTAACACTAAACGTTTCGTTAATCGAAAACTACTAATTGTACCAAAATAGGTCATTTGACCCCTTGTGTATAGCGAAAAATCGTTAAATTTGCATGGTTTTTATTTCAAATGTCAAATTGTAAAAAAATGAATTGAGCCATCTAAAGTTTTCATAAATTTTATATTTTTATTTATTTTTTTATATCATTTTACTACTTTTTTTTAACCGAGTATTTTTCATGAATTTTGATCATTTCTTAAAATTTCTAAAACCAGTTATTTTTGATGAAAATGGCACATGTTCATTTAATTTATGATACGTTAGTAATTCATTAGCAAAATCAGAACATAATTTGCTAAGAAAAAGCTAAACTGAACAAGTTAAATGCATCAAAACAAGCTCAAGGGTCAAATGACCCTGAATGGTACAATTAGTAGGTGTAAGTGTTTTCCTTCCCTCTTCCCTCGATGGAAAGAAAAAAGTAATAATTCAAAACTGTAGTTAAAAGAAAGTTATGAATTTACATTACTAGCTTTTTTCATTTTTAGTTAGTTAGTTAATTAGTTTTCCAAATTCAAAATTGAAAAAGGGTCAAATGTTCCCTGCCGAAACGTTTAGTGTTAAACTTTTATAAAATAGACCAATTTTATTGAACAGAAATTAAAATCTCTCATTGCGACATATTAGCAAATGTCAGAAAAAAAAATTATAGTCGACATTAATGATGAAAATTAAGGACAAAAATTATATTTCGCTCAAATTGTTATAATTATATAAAATTGAGACTTCCAGGGAAAAACTGTAAAGCCAATTTTGTAGTTTATGAAATAAACAATTCAAAATAAGAATTATATTTATATTACAAATATCTTTAAATTTCTTAAATTTACCTTACGAAAATATATCTGTAGTGCTAAAAATAATTATTTTCTTAAATTTTATGCTTGCAAAATTTCGCAACAGATTATTTAAACTATTGTTTGCATTACGTCATAATGCAATATGATGCTTATTACAAGTTTTTTAAAAAATATACTGTTGATGAATCACAACAATACCCATACGCAACTCTGTATATAAATGGCAAAATATACAATTTTGAGCTCATTTTTCGGTTTCCGAGTAAAAAAAATGATGTTTTTGTATATTTTAGGTAAAAATGACCTGAAGCAAAGTTGTAGGGAATATTTTTGGCTACAATTTTGCTAAAATAACCAAGTCAGTATTTCAAGTATTAAGAGGCGAAAAATGGCAAAATATACAATTTTGAGCTCATTTTTCGGTTTCCGAGTAAAAAAAATTATGTTTTTGTATATTTTAGGTAAAAATGACCTAAAGCAAAGTTGTAAGGAATATTTCGGGCTACAATTTTGCTGAAATAACCAAGTCAGTATTTCAAGTATTAAGAGGCCTAAAATAGCAAAATACTCAATTTTGAGCACAAACTTGTTAAAAATCCATATTTCTTAGGTAAAAGTTTGAATATGACAATACTTCAGACAATTCAAAACTTGATTTGAACAGTTCAGCTCAATTAAAATATTCCCTAGTGTTTTGTCTCATATAATTTTTGCCAAAAATTTTAGGAAGTATGCTTTTTAACTCAAAAATCGTAAAATTACCTTAAAATGGTGTATTTTGCACTTTTGAGCCTTTAAATACTTGAAATATTGACTTGGTTATTTCAGCAAAATTGTAGCCCTATTTCCTAATATTCCCTAAAACTTTGTTTCAGGTCACTTTTGCCTAAAACATGATTTTTTTACTCGGAAACCGAAAAATGAGCTCAAAATTGTTTATTTTGCCATTTTTCGCCTCTTAATACTTGAAATACTGACTTGGTTATTTTAGCAAAATTGTAGCCCGAAATATTCCCTACAACTTTGTATCAGGTCACTTTTACCTAAAACGTACAAAAACATGATTTTTTTACTCATAAACGGAAAAATTTGTTTTAAAGTTATATTTTTTCTTTTGAAAATTCCCGTCGCATTTCCCGTCGCAAATTCCTGTCGCACAAAAAATTCCCGTCGCTAGCTACGGGAAGCCGCGACGGGAATAGTATTTCCGTTAACGGTCAGGAAAGTACCTCGGGTTACTGCTGGACAATACAATGACCATGAAGAGCCACATTGACTACGTCATTGGTAAAACACAAAACGCCGTCAAGCTTCTTTATCCTCTGATTCACAGAAGATCAAAGTTAAGCATTGAAAACAAGCTCCTGTTATTCAAAACGGCCTTACGTCCCATATACACGTATGCATGCCCCCTCTTCATGTCAATTGTCACCTCCCATCTCATTAAATTGCAAAGAATGCAGAACAAAATTTTAAAAACAATGCTTGGACTGCCACAGAGGACTTCAACCATTCTTTTGCATGAAGAAAACCAGATAGAGCTGATCAAGGATTTCATCACAAGACTCAGAGAAAAATTTATCTCTAGTCTAGCATTCATTGAAGGTGAGACCAATTAAATTTTCTTTCGATCTGATGGGGCGCTTGGCTTTTCATTCGTTCATATGTTTCCTTTCATATCTTCGACATCCTGGATACTTAAACATGCATGACACGCCTACGGGCCCCGCTGTTCCAGTTACCGATCATCGCCAAACGACTAAGCACGCAGACTACTGTCTGCCTCCAGTGGGTAAGACAAATTAATTTAATTCTCTTGAATTTGATGGGGCGCCTGGCTTTAAATCGTTTCAAATGTATCTTTTTTCTTTTCATGTCATCCATCTGGAATACTAAAATATGCAAGAAATGCCTAACGGTCCCCGGGATTCAGCAAATCCAAACCCCAGCTACCCCTGGTAGATACGTCCCTGGCTAGGAGGCTCATTTTCACGTTTTTACTCATAACATTTTTATTTTTAAAGATACAAAAAACAGAAAATACTCATTTCAAAGAGTTTCATATTATTTAAAACTTCTAGAAGAAAAAGAAGAAATTTTTAGCGTACCTATGACTGAACATGGAAAATTTTGTATACTGTAGCTTTAATATATAAAATTTAAATAAGTAAATTATAAAAATTAAAATTTTAGAGTTAAAGTGCGCGTCATTTTGAAACTTTCATAATAAATAAAATTTAACGCATACCAAACATTTGACTGATGCAAGGCACCTGTATAAATCAGCACATTTTTTGGTTAGCATCAATTTCATATTGTTTGTATGAAAAAATTACAATTTTCGGTCTAAAATTCAAATTTTTTTACAAATATTAAAATGTTGTATAAGATTCTTGAAGATATATTTCTGTTGTTTCTAAAACATATTTTAGATTTTTTCTAAGATGAAAAACAACAAAAATTTTACACTAGATATTACACTATCATTTTGTCTATTCTGCATTTGTAGAATTCATTAAAATACTATTGAAACACTATTCTAAAACTATTAAAATTGTATTATAATTGTATATTTTTCTTCATTTTTAAATGTCCGTTTTGTGTTTTACAATGCCGAACGGGTGTTTTATAATGCCGAACGGGGTGTTTTTATACTGTTTTTTACTTTGTTTTTTACTGTTGCCTAGCGGGTACGATAAACCTGTCATATAGTTATTCAAATTTTGTATTAATATTCTCTTTTTTTAGAAACCAAATGATTCAAGGGTCAAATGACAAACTAATTAAAAGTATGAATGAGACTATTCAAAACAATTTTCAAAAAAGTTTGGAAACATTATTAATACAAATAAAGCTTTTTTTGAATACAATCATAGAGAATTTTGTAAAAGATATCCGTTCTCAATTGAATTTCCAGAGTACAGGACTATTGAAGGATGAAAAAACTGTAAGTATTTTGATTGTTAAATACTTTTTTAAGTTTTGAACTTGTAATATTTTGTATCACTGAAAAAATCAAAGGAATGTGAGGACGAGTTCACGGTGACCTGGCTATAAACATTGAACAATAAAATTGATGTGCCAATCACTATTTTACACATTGTTGCTCCCGGTTTTTTGCTCTTTTTTTACTTTTTTATGTTTTCTTACACCTAAGCCCTCTTTTGTACACTTTTATGCTCTTTTATACACTTTCAAACATAGCATAAATGTGCATAATGGGTATAAAATAAAAGTGCATTAAAGTGCAATAAAGTGTAATAAAGTGCATAAAGCTCAAAGAGAGTATAAAAGTGCAAAAATAAAATTACAAGAACATAAAAGAGTGTGGAAGTGTATGAAAGTGTGAAAAGGTAAAGAAGAGCAAAAATCAGGACCAAACAATTGTATAAAAGAGCAAAATTGGGTTTCAAAAACACCATGTATTATATAGTAATGTTCTCTGAAATTTTTAACAAGGGGCTCGCTAACAAATTGCATTTAATACACATATTAAAAAAGTATTTAGACTTCAATATAGTTTTGATTTTTAAAAAGTAGAAAAAAAGGAACATTTTGGCGTTTACAGTTTTTCAAAATCGTGCTAAATAGTTGAGATATGAATTTTTGAAATTTTCCATTTAAATGACACATTTCGTCATCTCTCAGCACAGAGATCGAAAAACATGCTCTTACTCATTTTGAGTTATTTTGAAAACTACATGAGCTACAAAGGAGATCAATAGATCGTTGAAAAGAAGACAAATAAAGCTAATTGAATTTAATTTGATATTAGATCAGCCAAAAAAATTGGGCTTTTCAGGCTCACAAAATAAATTCTTTGTTTTTTTCATAGATTTTGCTATTTTTTTTTACTCTTAGACCATTTTTGTATGGTTGAATGTTACAATTCAGGCATTAGTTTGTTGGATATACACAGAAATTACGGGATTTTTAACATTTGAGTTAATATTTCTTATTCTTCCAAATTTTTATTTTTTTTTATAAAACTCAAGCCTCAAAATTGATCTGGAGTTTAGAAAAAACTAAATTAATTTTTAATAACATTTTATTGAATTTTAGCCAAAAAGTGTTGGATATACACAATTTTCGTTGGTCATTTTATCAAACAAAATTTCAAAGCTATATTTCAACTGCTTAGTTATTTTTTTTAAATTAAACCTAGTACTACAAAATGTTTCAAACCTGATAAAGCTTTAACATTTAAAAACTAGAAATTTTAATTTTGAAATTTCATTGTTAAAATCTTTAAAAAAAATGAGGTGTTGGATATACACATGTAATAAATTTTTAAGTACACAGTTTGAGTATACAATGATGAAAATATACTTTTCGTTTAAATTAATGAAATTTATCAACATTTTGATATTTTGATTCTTTCGATTAATTTTTGTATTGAAATGCTTAAAACGTTATATAGTAAAGTTGTAGGGCTTAGTTTAGATTTCGATATGGGTCAAATCAAATTATCCAATTTTGGATAAAAACCCTTAAAAAACCTTAATTTGTTAAAATTCAGAACTATTTATGAGTTCAAGATCATATAATATGGAATTTTATTAACATAAGCAATGTATAAGAGAAAAAATATACTGAAATTTAGTAATTTAGCCATTTCATTGGATATAAAGTACAAAAAACTATTTTTAGTTTTCTCCCCACATGTGTTAACTATTAAGTTGAAATTATTAAATATAAAAGTAAAATATAAGTAAAATATATATACTTCTCTGAGGTTAATATTGTTCTAAATGTCAAGTAATTTATATTTTTAGAAAGAAGGCAAAAAGAGCTAACAGAAAATATAAATTTTATCACAATAAGCCCGCATAATATTCAATTTATATTAAATTTTGTTCTAAAAATACAAAAAAAATGAGTTTTTTCTCTTTTTTTGTATATGTTACCTGAAAAAGCCCAATATAATTGAACAAACTATATTAAAATTTATATTTTCTGTTAGCTGTTTTTGTCCTCTTTCTAAAAATATAAATTACTTGACAATTTGGAACAAAATTAACTTCAGAAAAGTTTAAACTTTGATATTTAATAATTTGAACTTAAAGGGAAAATGGCTCTTTTCCATACAAATTTCATTATTTCATAAAACAAACACGAATCAGTGAATTTTAAAATTTCAAAGTGGAAAATAATCAGGATTGAAAAATCTTTTTGACGTGTTTCGGGATTTTTCAAAGCAAGCACATCGATTTTATTTTGTTAAGCTGTGTTATGATGTTTTTAGCTAAAATTACACAAAAAAATCTTTTCGTCAGCCACTCCGATTGGGCTCCGATTTAAATAAGAGGTATTTTATAGTAGATAGTATAGATAGATAGATAGTAGATCACATCCTATAAAGGGCGACTTAATCGGAGAACCTACTTTACTAGATGAAAATCCTATCAGAAAGTCGTAGTTAAACCGAAACATGAATAATGAGAGAGAGTAAGAGGACTCTTAACAGAAAGATAAAGATTATTTCATCAATTTTCAACGATTTTTTTACAAAAATATTTTTTTTTTACTTTTACTTTTACTTTTTTTTACTTTTTCTAAAATGTTAATAAATGGTAATGAAAATGTAAAAATGGGAATAAATGGTAATATTAATTTTTTTAGATTAAAAATGTTTAAAAATGGTAATAATCGTTTATTTAAGGCAATCAATGATAATAAAATGGTTTAAAAGGTAATAGAATGGTAATAAAAAGGCGGTTTAACTTGTTTTGAACACATAATATAGCATTTATGGACCAAAGTTTGTTCAAAATTACATTTGAGTTATGGGAAAGAAATCGTTGTCTCCCGATAAAACAGCCGTATCTCATATTTACTAACTTTACAGGGGAAACATTTTTTCATTTTCTGTAAAATTTTTTCACAAGCATCATGAATCTTATTTTACAATGTGCTTTTTAGAGCTAAATAGGACACGACAAAATTGATTAAATTTTAAATTTTTAAAAATTAATCGGTAAAATACATAAATTAATATTTATACGTCCTTTTCTTTTTTGTAGCAAAAAAAAAAATCCCGATAAAAGAGCCGTATAATTTTAAAATGCGTTTTGTCGTTTCTAATAAACAAAACCGTTTTTATTTTAAGTCCTTTGAAGGTTTTAATGGCATTTTGTAAAGTTTTTAGCCCATTTTTCTCCGCTAACTCTTAGCTTTCTACTCTTTTCGGTTTAGTTTGTATAACATGTTCTTATATTATACGTCCTTTTTTTATTTGCATCAATAAAAATTTCCGGGCAAGAAAGCCGTATAATATTGTAAGGTCTCCGAGTCTCTTCTTGGGTTCTCGACGGAATTTAGTGCATGACACGTGGAGTTTTAATTATAAGTCTTTTGTTCTTTTCTTTACAATTACGTTTTTATTATTTTCAATTACACCTACTTTATTTGTTCTCTTTTATAATTTTGTCCTTTTTAATGTTATTTTATTATTCAATCTTTTATTTATTTTATTCATTTTAGTTTTAAGTTAGTTTAAGATCTTTAGTTTTAAGTATAATTTTATGTTAATTTTAATGTAATTTTATATTTATAAAAATGCGTGTGATCATTTCACCGGTTCGATACTAACTGAATCACATTTCCCTTGATGCGCAAGTGTGTGCGTGAGAGCAATGGATCCTGCCTCAGTGTACATCCCTCCCATTAGAGAGGCACACTGGGACAAAATCCTTACAAATGGCATTCCCTTGCGGGCTACATTCGCCCTCGAATGCGAACC
>LN483471.1:679198-702307 GCA_900002565.1 Culicoides sonorensis | reverse complement strand
GTTCGCATTCGAGGGCGAATGTAGCCCGCAAGGGAATGCCATTTGTAAGGATTTTGTCCCAGTGTGCCTCTCTAATGGGAGGGATGTACACTGAGGCAGGATCCATTGCTCTCACGCACACACTTGCGCATCAAGGGAAATGTGATTCAGTTAGTATCGAACCGGTGAAATGATCACACGCATTTTTATAAATATAAAATTACATTAAAATTAACATAAAATTATACTTAAAACTAAAGATCTTAAACTAACTTAAAACTAAAATGAATAAAATAAATAAAAGATTGAATAATAAAATAACATTAAAAAGGACAAAATTATAAAAGAGAACAAATAAAGTAGGTGTAATTGAAAATAATAAAAACGTAATTGTAAAGAAAAGAACAAAAGACTTATAATTAAAACTCCACGTGTCATGCACTAAATTCCGTCGAGAACCCAAGAAGAGACTCGGAGACCTTACAATATTATACGGCTTTCTTGCCCGGAAATTTTTTTTGATGCAAATAAAAAAAGGACGTATAATATAAAAACATGTTATACAAATTAAACCAAAAAGAGTAGAAAGCTAAGAGTTAGCGGAGAAAAATGGGCAAAAAACTTTACAAAATGCCATTAAAACCTTCAAAGGACTTAAAATAAAAACGGTCTTGTTTATCAGAAACGACAAAATACATTTTAAAATTATACGGCTCTTTTATCGGGACTTTTTTTTTGTTACAAAAAAAAATTACCAAAAAGGACGTATAATTATACGGCTCTTTTTATACAAGCGAAACCATACAGAGTTCAGGGCTAATATTTTGTGGGAAAAAGTAGTCTTAGAAAAGTAGCCCAAAGCACTAAAAACCTCAAAAGGACGTATAATGAGATACGGCTGTTTTATCGGGAGACAACGAAATATTTATTCACACAGTTTATTATTTTTTTTCCTTTTCAGACATGTTATGACAGTTTTATACGTGAACATAAAATCAATGAAATCGTTGAATCAAAACTAATCCCTGCGTTTGATCATATAATAAAAGAGGCACTGTCTCAAATGAAAAACATTTTTTATAAAGGTACATATGAGTGTGAGTATAAAAGTGAAAAATTAGATAAAAATTTCTCATTGTATTAATTAATAGATACTCAATTATTTGGGACGCAAGCTAAGAAAATTACTGTATCAACAAGTGAAGTACTTCAAATATATGATAAATGGTTGAAAATAACACAACAATATATTGGAAAAATAGAAGAGCAGTTAAATATGCAGACAACTATTATTTCAAAAGATTTGAAGTCAATGGAGATTCATTTATCAAAAACTCTGAAAGAGCAGATAAAAATCGAAGTTAGTGTTAAAATTGGTTATTTTGAGTGATAATTCTAAATGATAACTTATAAGAAAAATTTTTAATTATAGAAAATTTACCAAAATAGTAATATTCTAATGCAAGAGAATTTTTTCAATACCGTTAATTAGTTGTAACCTTTCATATTTCTTGGTGGGTCAAGCCCGTATCTCTGTTCTCGTTCAAAATAGACCCCTAGTTTCTTCTGCAAATATTCATAATTTTTGACGTATATCAAAAAAAAATTAGGGTCCCCATACAAAACAATAGACATATCCTTAGACTTACTGAGCTGTACGTAAAAATTTTCTACATCAAACTTTCAGCTCGAAAAACGCCTATACCACTCACAAATCAAACATCGCTTTTAATTGATGTTATCAAAAATAAATAGTAAATTAATGAATGAAAATCGTTTTTTACAAACTTAAAGAACATATTTGTAATATTAAACTATGTTATTTATTATTTAATAGCATAAATTTTCAATTTCAAAAATTTGATTGGCGAGAGGTAAAGCATTTGATTGGCGAGAGGTGGTAGCTAATGTAACAGTTTATCACAAAAATAGTGAAAAAGTAATATTTAACGATTATTTTTTTCAAAAGCCAATTAGATAAGTTGGTTAATTAATTATGGAATTTTGACTTACACCGTTTATTTTGCCTTTTTTTGTCTATTCAAGAATACAATTTTTATACTATTAAAATAATATTCTACTTCATAAATATCAATAATATCAAAATATCAATGGAAAAAAATAATTTCACATTAATAGTTTATACAATCGCATCTAGCAGCGCTGCGATCGCACATGTAAATTTGTATGGAGTTTGATACCTATGCTGCAAGAGAAAAATGGGCGTTCAAAGAAGTTTTCTATGTTGATTAGATTTACATAAGGCATATAAACGGACGCGAAAACGACCTTTGAGGGTAATCCTCTTCCGTTTACATTGATGATGACAGCAACTAGGTCATCAGAGATGAAACAAGACAAAGGGGTGACAATCAAGTCCTTTGATAGAACGATCCCAGCCCTTGGTCTCCCACGTGAGAGGTTTTGAATAGTCCGAAAACCTTTAAAATCTACAATGATGCCTTTATACAGGTAAGGTTCCTGTATAAGAGAGATGAAGATCTGCATTTTCTCAAGAACCCTTGACAATTCTGCCGTCGGATCAGGAGAATGATGCAGATTACATTGAAAGATCTCTAAATCCTTAAACTTGGGCATTAAGGATACTGAAGATCGAAAGAAGAAAGAAAGAGCCCTCTTGTTTTAATGCATGAATTTCAGTTTGACATTTCGTTATATTGTTGCCTTAGACGGCAATTGTACGGCAACATTTTTAAATTTTATTTTTTCATTTATTGAGTAACAAAAATATAATTTTATCAAAAAAAATTCAAAAAACTCAAAATTTTCAAAATAATTCAAAACTTTTAAAAAAAACTCAAGAATTTTAAAAAAACTTAAAAATTTCAAAAAAATCAAAAAAACTTGAAAAACTCAAAATTTGGAGTTTTATGATATTTGGAGGTTTTTGAAATTTTTGAGTTTTTTTGAAATTTTTGACTTTCTTTCTTTATTTATAAAAATACGGCAACTTTTACAAGTATACTTGTGCTAGGCTACTGGCGAGAGTTCTTGCTGTATTAATATTTGAACGTCAAATTGCACCTTCCAGCCCCACATTGAGTAGAAACGTTTACATGGCATCACCATGTCTCAGGCCATTTAGTGTTTGAAACGGTTCATTTTAACACGACATTTGGCTCCATTTAATGTCGCTTCGTTTCACTTCACCGAGTCGTAGGCGACTTGTTAGGGGAAAATAATAGGGTGTCCATGCAAAAAATAGGGTCTTCATATTACTTTTGATATATTTTGACATTTAAATATAATCGTCTAGATTTGCGTCGTGCGTTCGAGAATATCAATCATGAGAGACTGGTAGCAAAATTGAGACGGATTAGTCTATCTGTTACAGCAACTCAATTGGTTTCAAGTTTCTTAAAGAGAAAAATCGTCACATCCTACAATGGCTTCAACAGCACTCCACTCGCTGTATCAATTGGGATTGGTCAATGTACAATATTAGAACCACTATCGTTTATTTTGTACATGAACGACGTCTTGGACCTCTATCTTCATGGTAGAATCACTCTGTATGCGGATGATGCTGCACTTGTGTACGCGTGTGAGTCCTTGCAAGAACTACAGAATAAAATGCAGGAGGATTTGGAAACATTGTCTAAATGGCTTGTTGCAAATCTACTTCATGGTAGAATCACTCTGTATGCAGATGATGCTGCACTTGTGGACGCGTGTGAGTCCTTGCAAGAGCTACAGAATAAAATGCAGGAGGATTTAGAAACATTGTCTAAATGGCTTGTTGTAGATCTACTTACCTTAAGGAAACGTCGGCAAGACTGAGTATATGCTATGTGGCAGAGCATGTAACGCTCCTGACATCCAGCTGATTATCGAAGGACAGCAGATGGGCAGATCAACATCGTTCAAATATTTGGGCTTACAAATTGATCCACAGCTGAAATTCTGCGATCACTTAAAGCTGGTTAGGGGTAAACTGGGACCATTTATAGGAGCGATGTGGAAAATCAACAGATACATCCCAAACAACAGAAAACAAACAAATTTACTTTGCGTATGTATCCTCACAATTAACAGCAATGCTACCAATTTAGGGTTATAACTTGAACGAAAATTAAATACAACAATTAAGGGTGTTACAAAATAGGTCCATTAAGTCAATTTTTGGATTACCCAGAGCGACCAGCACAACATATTTGTACTCAAAAAGTATATTGCCTGTGGAAATTCTCTTACCGTATGAGAAATGTCTATCCATCAACAAGATGAAAAATAACTTGACGAAACACGAATTCAACACACAGAGACAGATAGAAGAGAAACAAGACAAAGTCATCAATTACAAATTCCACAGAGTCACAAATTACTGGAACGAAACATATGTGAATTTTACAAATTGGACAAGGACACAATAGAATGTTCAACACTGGAAAGTTTCAAAGACAAAACAAAGACGAAGCTAGTCAGCGAATCAGCAGAATTTTATTTAATAAGTCCATTCCTTCACTTTAATTGATTTTAGTGATTTTTTATTATTATAATTTTATTTGTTTGAATTAATCTGTTCATCTACTTGCATAATTGTTAATTAATATTATTGTATAGTTTATTTAAGAAGCCGTTCGCGAATAAACGGTACAATTTTGGAAACGAAAATCGATTTTGGTGATCCCATTGAGATAAATCAATGAAACTTTTTAGGCTTTTTCCTTATTCTTTCCGGAAAAAAATAAGCTCCTGAACATTAATTTTCCTTCAGTGGTTCGCCTTCTACGGGCATTTGAAGAGGTGAAAAATCATGAAATCCATTTAAAAAATAGGTTTTACATCAAAATTCAAAACTTTTTTCACAGAATTATAGGTATTAAAATTCTGCGTTTAACGAGCTCAAGAACACAAATTTATAGTGGAAAATGCGCCCTCTAGGGACAAAAAAGTGAAAAAAGAGCCTTACTTTGACTCCATATTGCCAAAACCCCTCCAAACCGATTTTAAAGTTTAGATAGTCAAAAGACGCGTAAACACCTCTAGTTTAAAGATCTTTAAATAGAATTTTGGTTCTAGAGGATTTTTTTCGAGAAATTGGACCAAAACTGAAAAATACGGTTTTTGTGAAATTCTTATGCTCAATAACTCTGTAACCATAGCTTGGAGGTAAACAAAATATTTAGCCAACTTATAGACCTGTTCAAGATCTACAACATTGCCATACACAACTTTACCAAGTTTAGTACAAAAAACATGATTTTTTGGTGAAAAACCCCCAAACGAAGCGTTTTTTTGCAGTTTTAGGCCATTTTGACCCAATTACATACGATATTTGACCTTACAATATTCTACAAAAATGTTGTCCTATTTATCTTAAACAAAGTTGCCATACATCACTTTTGTCCTTTTCATACAAAAAAATTGATTTTTGAGTGAAAAATGAATTGTATGTAATATTTAAACAATGCTAACGAACACATGCCAATATCTGTTATTTCTAACTTGTTGATTTTAAAAGCATTTATCAAAGAAATACACCAATGGTATATTCAGCAAAGGTGTAGAAAATTAATAGTTCTTTAACTTTTTCTTTGATGGCTTGAATAGTTTTCATACAAAAAAATTGAATTTTGATCAAAAAACCTAAAATTTGATACAAAATTACGCTAAATTTGGGCTTCTTACTCTATTTTCTATGTGATAAGTTGAAAAAAAAATGTTAAGTATGTTTTGCAAAAATGTTGTCTTGATTATGCTGAAAAAAGTTGTCATACACCACTTTTGTTGATTTCATATAATTAAAAAGTTTTTTTTTTTGATTTTCATGAATTAGGCATTCTAACAAGCTTTTTCATTGAATTTTAAATACTCAGCATTAATTAATCCTTTTTGATTAAAAATTGAGATTTCCGTATGAAATCAACAAAAGTGGTGTATGACAACTTTTTTCAGCATAATCAGGACAACATTTTTGCAAAACATACTTAACATTTTTTTTCAACTTATCACATAGAAAATAGAGTAAGAAGCCCAAATTTAGCGTAATTTTGTATCAAATTTTAGGTTTTTTGATCAAAACTCAATTTTTTTGTATGAAAACCATTCAAGCCATCAAAGAAAAAGTTAAAGAACTATTAATTTTCTACACCTTTGCTGAATATACCATTGGTGTATTTCTTTGATAAATGCTTTTAAAATCAACAAGTTAGAAATAACAGATATTGGCATGTGTTCGTTAGCATTGTTTAAATATTACATACAATTCATTTTTCACTCAAAAATCAATTTTTTTGTATGAAAAGGACAAAAGTGATGTATGGCAACTTTGTTTAAGATAAATAGGACAACATTTTTGTAGAATATTGTAAGGTCAAATATCGTATGTAATTGGGTCAAAATGGCCTAAAACTGCAAAAAAACGCTTCGTTTGGGGGTTTTTCACCAAAAAATCATGTTTTTTGTACTAAACTTGGTAAAGTTGTGTATGGCAATGTTGTAGATCTTGAACAGGTCTATAAGTTGGCTAAATATTTTGTTTACCTCCAAGCTATGGTTACAGAGTTATTGAGCATAAGAATTTCACAAAAACCGTATTTTTCAGTTTTGGTCCAATTTCTCGAAAAAAATCCTCTAGAACCAAAATTCTATTTAAAGATCTTTAAACTAGAGGTGTTTACGCGTCTTTTGACTATCTAAACTTTAAAATCGGTTTGGAGGGGTTTTGGCAATATGGAGTCAAAGTAAGGCTCTTTTTTCACTTTTTTGTCCCTAGAGGGCGCATTTTTCACTATAAATTTGTGTTCTTGAGCTCGTTAAACGCAGAATTTTAATACCTATAATTCTGTGAAAAAAGTTTTGAATTTTGATGTAAAACCTATTTTTTAAATGGATTTCATGATTTTTCACCTCTTCAAATGCCCGTAGAAGGCGAACCACTGAAGGAAAATTAATGTTCAGGAGCTTATTTTTTTCCGGAAAGGATAAGGAAAAAGCCTACAAAGTTTCATTGATTTATTTCAATTGGATTACCAAAATCGATTTTCGTTTCCAAAATTGTACCGTTTATTCGCGAACTGCTTCTTAAGTCAATTATCAATTGTTAAAAATTTTTAATTGTTAAAAAGAAATACGTAAAATAGTATCTCACACGAATTTTTATAATTTAGAAGATGATGAATTAAATGTATGTTTTTATGTTTTGGTCTTGTACATTTTGTTAATGATTTTGCCTTCCAGGTGTGGATATAACTTTGTTTTTAATATTTTTTTACTCTATATTTGGACAATTTATGCTTCAGTGTCTTACAATTATCCTTTAAAGTGAGTGTGAATAAATAATTGCAGGATAAGCCATTCTTATAACTGCAGTTTTAGCAATCTAATGATTACTAATAATAGCATGTCATTGCTGCACTTACCCTAATGTTCAATGTACAAAAAAATTACTCAGATATTAAATAGAATTAAATTTTTTTTTTTTTTTTTAGAATTAAATAGAAAACGCCTAACTTCGAACAAAGAAATTTTTTTTTAATTTTTGTATGTTTTAGGTACAAAAACAATTCATAGAACACAGTAATGCCATTCACAAATCTGTTTTATCAGGAGAAAAAATACAAACTCCAACAACTCAACATCTGCAAAATAAAATATGTGGACTTCTAGAGCAATGTCAAATCAACAAAGCTTTCCATTTAGCACTAATTTCAAATGATTTGAGTTTGGTAGAATTTACCTTACAAAAGGCAAACTTTTCATCAGTTTTTAATCCATGTCGGTTGGAACAATCAGTATTATTATCGCTTATACAACAATTGTCTGCTGATATGAAAAATCATTCTGAAATGAAACAAAAGTAAGTTTGAATACAATAGGAAAAATGGTTAATAACACTGGACAAAAAAAATAAACTCAAGCTACTGCAAATCTTTTTACAATTTTAAAGTACATAATAAATAAAAAATGTTGGCGTTAAGAAAAAGTCTCTATTGCTCTATTTTATCTCTATTTTTCATAATTTTTTTCATTTTCCTTATATTATGTTAAAATTTAAATAAAAAATAAATGTTCTTCAAACAGGCGTGAATTGAAAATTATTGACGGCCTTGGCATTCTGTATTTATTTTTTTTTTAAATTTACACCAATCTTAACTTTTACAAGACAATCAACTGCGGCATTTCTGGCATTTGCCAGAATGCCCTTATTTCCAATCCGCCTCCGTCTACAAACATAATTTGTTATATTTCACTATAAAATCCTAATTAAAGTTGTTTTTTTTTTTTAATTTTGATGTTTTATACATTTATTCAAGTGTTTTCTTCTAATACATTCAATTTATAACTGTGCATTTTATATATTTATAAATAATTTAGAAGGGAAACATAAAGTTCAAGAAAGATCAATCAAGCGTCAAAAAGACCAGAAAAGTGTAAAAAAAGTAAACAAGAGCAGGAAAGCGCGATTTGCGGATGCAATAAAGTGCGATGAAGTGCAAAAAAGATCACCAGAGAGAATAAAAATCACCTTGTGTATATACAATTTTAATATCTCTGATTCTATTCTAATAACCTCGTTTACCTGTTTCCAGCGTCAATTTATGCTATCAGCAATCATCAATAATTGTATAGCATTTTAAGGGCCTATCTTGTATTTCTGATAGCAATTATACCAAAAAGTGTATCGACTTAAAGGGCTCATAAGTATATGACTTTTAAACCTTTGAAACAAAGGATTTTAAGTATGTGAATTCTGAAAATATTAATCTTTATCAGAACTTAACGGTATGAACACCAAAAAACACGGGCTCAATTGCTATTTTCTATGAGCTAGGTTAATTTTGTGAGTAAATTAAATTTTATTTGAATAAATGACCATCTTTTGAAGTTGTCTGACGAAATAATAAGTAATTTGTAATTTATTTTAATTTTAATGAACTGATTCAGAATATTCAATGTCAAAATATTTTAAGTTTTTGAAATGAATTTTAAATCTTTCGCTTTTTAAAACTCCTCTCTGTGCTTCTCACAGTTTTTTTTAGCAAAATTCAGAAAAGTAAAGAGAAAAAGAGGGAGATAATAATACATTTAATTTAACTTTAAACATATATCATATATCAAACTTAGGCATGGAACAATTGGGAAAAACAGAGGGAAGAATTTTTAAAGAGAGACAGATCAAAAATTCATTTCAGCAATATTTAAGTATTTTGATAACAAATCGCTTGTTCTGGCATAAAATACCTAAATCCTATGCTTACACACAGTCAACGTGTCTTTTGTACACGGTGCAAGTGAAATGCTCCGCTGCTCTGCATTTAGGTATGAAGAATTTGAGATTAGCAAAGTGAGGAATTTGAAGTGGTATCACAATGGTATTTAGAACGGGTTCATTTTTAAAAAAACCAGAATAAAAGTTTTACATTAAGAGAGAGGCAGAGAGAAACGTAAATAGAACATGAATGACATTTTAAATTTTCAACTTATCACATTTCAACGACAAGATCGTTCTTAAAAAACTTGGTTAAAAAAAATGGTTTTGAAAGCAATTATATAAAATTAACAATTAAAAAATTAAATAACTATTACATAGCTTAACAAAAAAAAGTGGATGTCATACTGTTGAGAAATCCCGAAACACGTCAAGAAACACGTCATTTCCCCTCTAAGTTCAAATTATTACATATCAAAGTTTAATATTTTTATAAGTTGGTTTTATTCTAGAAAATTATTTTAAATTAATTCAATTTAATTTAAATTAATTTAAAATTATGTTTTTCAATTTTGAATGTTCTGAGTGCAAAAAGAAAAGTGTAAAAAAAGTAAACAAGAGCAGGGAAGCGCGATTTGCGGATGCAATAAAGTGCGATGAAGTGCAAAAAAGATCACCAGAGAGAATAAAAATCACCTTGTGTATGGGGCTAATTTTTTTTTCTGTACATGATTTTTGAACGATCTTTTGAATTGAAAACTGCAAAATAAATCTCTAATTTTATTTTCGATTTTTGAATTTTTAAACCATTCAACAGTATGACATCCACTTTTTTTTGTTAAGCTATGTAATAGTTATTTAATTTTTTAATTGTTAATTTTATATAATTGCTTTCAAAACCATTTTTTTTAACCAAGTTTTTTAAGAACGATCTTGTCGTTGAAATGTGATAAGTTGAAAATTTAAAATGTCATTCATGTTCTATTTACGTTTCTCTCTGCCTCTCTCTTAATGTAAAACTTTTATTCTGGTTTTTTTAAAAATGAACCCGTTCTAAATACCATTGTGATACCACTTCAAATTCCTCACTTTGCTAATCTCAAATTCTTCATACCTAAATGCAGAGCAGCGGAGCATTTCACTTGCACCGTGTACAAAAGACACGTTGACTGTGTGTAAGCATAGGATTTAGGTATTTTATGCCAGAACAAGCGATTTGTTATCAAAATACTTAAATATTGCTGAAATGGATTTTTGATCTGTCTCTCTTTAAAAATTCTTTAAAATGATGAAAAAAATCATACCTCATCCGCCATTTTTCAAGAAACACAACTGAAAAATTGCATGCAATTTTTTCTTCATATTTCTAATAATGGGATCAATATAAACTTGAAATAAAATTATAAAATTATTCCTTATGTTTATATTTATTTATAAACACCAAAAATATAAATATAAAACTTTAAAATCTTATAAAATTAAAGATTTAATGAAAAATTCGCGCTAGAAAACTCATTCGCGCTAACCCACGAAACCATCCTATTATCTCCCTCTTTTTCTCTTTACTTTTCTGAATTTTGCTAAAAAAAACTGTGAGAAGCACAGAGAGGAGTTTTAAAAAGCAAAAGATTTAAAATTCATTTCAATATTCATTTTAAAAATATTTTGACATTGAATATTCTGAATCAGTTGATTAAAATTAAAATAAATTACAAATTACTTATGATTTCGTCAGACAACTTCAAAAGATGGTTGACCTAGCTCATAGAAAATAGCAATTGAGCCCGTGTTTTTTGGTGTTCATACCGTTAAGTTCTGATAAAGATTAATATTTTCAGAATTCACATACTTAAAATCCTTTGTTTCAAAGGTTTAAAAGTCATATACTTATGAGCCCTTTAAGTCGATACACTTTTTGGTATAATTGCTACCAATTGAAATACAAGATAGGTCTTTAAAATGCTATACAATTATTGATGATTGCTGATAGCATAAATTGACGCTTGAAACAGGTAAACGAGGTTATTGGAATAGAATCAGAGATATTAAAATTGTATATTTTTCATAGAAAAATGCGGCCCAAAACTAGACCGGCCCTTCGAGTATTTGCTCGAATGTCTCTATGGAATGTCTCTTGTTAATTATGTTTGTAGAACATTTATTTATTATTTAAATTTTAACATAATTTAAGGAAAATTTAAAATATTATTAAAAAAAAAATTAGGACTTTTTGTGAACGCCTAAATTTTTTATTTTTTATGAAATTTAAGATTGTTAAACAAATAGTAGCTTGAGTTTATTTGTTTTGTTGTCCAGTGTAATCAATTTTATTATAATTTCTCTGTTTTATGTGCTTTGTGTAGTTTCATAAAATATAAGTATTTTTCATGAATGTTACAATTTATTTAAATATGTCCAATTTTTTACACAACGTAATTTTCGTGAAATTTTATATACTTTTTTCTGAAAAAATATATTGAAAAATTTTCAAAGTTTTTATATATCATTTGTAGTTTTTCATTATAAATACCCAAAAATCTGTCAATTTAAATATGTCGTCTAGCGGAAATATTTCGAAATATTCATGTCACTACAAATTTTTGCCAAGGTTTTTCTACCTGTTTTTAATGAATATCAATAAATTTGATGGCTTTATTAGATAAAACACATTTTAAATTTGTAAAATAAATAAAATATAAAAGATTTTTAATTGATAATAAACACTAAAATATTGAAATAAATTTTAGTAATGGTAAATTTGCAGTCACCGTAACGAAAAACATGAAAAAGTTATCGCGATTTTTTTCTTTAAAAGTTTATAAATCTTTTTAATAATCGTTAATAATTCAGAATTTCCTTTCATTTAAATGCTTGACCAGAATCAAATTGGTTCAAATGTCGTTATTTAAATTGTGGTAAAACATGTTATCACCAAAAGCATTTTCCAAGTATCCAAAAGCATTTTTTTCCATTGAAGTCAATTTTAAAATAATTTTTTTTTTAATTGCTTTTTTCTTTGAATCTGGTCAAAATTATTATTTATCTGACTAAAAATTGACTAAAATTTTCTGTTAAACATTGAAAAAAAAACACGAATCTCATCATTTAAAAACGAAGAAAAACAATTTTCTAATTTTTGTGTAGTCAAATTTAATTAATATTTCACAAAATAGATGATTGAAACTTTAAAAAACCTTTCAATCTTATATTTTTTATAAAAAATCATAGAAAAAACGGATTATATTAATTAATTAATCATTATTAATAGTGCTTTTGACCTTTTACTTTTAAATTTATCTTGTTAAGTTATGATAGCTTTCTAGAAACAAATTGAATTCAGATTCCCAAACACAGTTATCTTGCAACACTCAAGGGCTACTGCAGTTTATAGAAATACTTTATTATCTATTAATATTGATTTATTGATATGTTAAAAAGGTATCCACTAATTAAATAATATGTTTTTTTTTTATTTTTTGTGTAGATTTTTGAGGTTTTTGTCATCAAAAGTTTTATGGCCCGAAACTATCTTTGAGATTGAGATCCTTCTAATTTATTTTTTTTTTCGGAAACTCTTAAATAGTTTAGGTTTAGGTTTAGGTTTTGGGTCTAACTATAAAAAAACAATAATAATGTAACCTTTCATATTTCTTCGTAATGGGGTAGGTATCACCCATATCTCCGTTGTTGTTCAAAATGGATCCCACATATCTGCCCCTGCAGGCAAGAACGACGCACCTACATTTTTGGTCAAAATGACTTTATATTGAAAAAGCTCATATCAAAGCAGCTACCTTTTTGCCCGAAATTTTTTGTTCTACGAAGTCTGAGTTTTGATGGCTTGATTTTCGCAGTTTTCGGGAAATTGCATGTTAAAACGAAGCATATTCACATTTGCAGGCATTAAAGACGCATATCATATAAATACCAATAATATCAAGCCCATTACAAGCAAAATCCGATTCATTGAGGGTAATGGTAGTGTGCTTCTGGAACCTAACTTAATTTTGAGTCATTAGGTGAAATACTTGGAACGATTAAAGCCCTAAAAAACTGAAATTGATTAGATAATAATTGACTTCTTTTAATTGACAGATAAGTCAGTATGCAAAGTCGACTAATCTGAATCTTATATTTCAAATATAAGTTGAATACGAAAGGATCAAAAAGTTTGATTCAAAAATGAGACAAAGCATAATAATATAGATGAATTGAACCTCATTACTGATGGATCAAATGGAAAATTCAAATAGAATTCGCCAGAATTCTCTACTATCTGTATATACATCAACGAATGTAGCTTAGAAAAAATTGTCAGAAAAGCCTTAAAATCGTCCAAAATTATGAAAATAAAATTATGAGAGACCTCAGTGCCATCTGGAGGGTCCAAACTTACACCTAAACTGAATGTAATTGAAAAATTGAAGTTCCTATGGTTCCTATCAACACCATTGTCTTTTGGGAAAAAACCAACCAAATTTCCATTAAAAGCCCTCTCAGATCCATCGGCTGGTTTCAAATCAAGTAAAAAATGATCTGTAGAATTGGAATCACTTTCGATTTAAACACGATTTATATTTTCTGATAGCTCTCACATCGCTTCGGAAAAATGATTTTTTCACAAATTAAGAAATTATATTTAAAAACTTATCAAACAAAAAATAATCCTCAAAACCCGCTTGTCTATTGCGGATTTTGGGGCAAAAAGACTTTTAAACATTAACTAATAAACTTATAACTTATTATTATAAGCTTATAAACACATATTTATATAATCGTTCAAATATTGTATATTTTAACGAGGGGGTTATAGAAATTGGTAGAAAAAACATTGATATGCGTCTTTCTTGCATGCAACGTCCTTTTTGCTTGCAACACTTTTACAAAAATAATGCAGGCAAGAAAGACTTTTTCAATTTAAGCCAATAAGTCTCATAAAAATGAAAAAAAAATTTCACAAGATTTAAAGAATGTGGCTACCTTTAGTATATAACCATTGATTTCCAAAAGCAGAAACTGATGTAAATTTTAAACAGTTTATTGTGTTTTTCCACTTTACTACGTAACAAAAATGAATAAATTTTTATATTCAAAAAATAAGTTCAAAACACGAGTGCAGACTTATCATATATATCAAAGAAAATAGAAGTCCTGATAATCCCATAAAATCCTTTTTTTTCGAAATTTCTAAACAAATTAGTTCAAGAATCAGCCTTTCTCAGCTCAAAAAACCTAAAGATGATTTTTTATCTCCTTTTGTTTACTATACTTTAGTACGAAAAAAATGGAAATAAATGATTTTTTAATTCGACCTTAAATATTTTCAATTCGATGTATCGAATTTTTTCATTGAACCGGTATAAATTAATAAATAACTTAAAATACTAATTTCAAAATATTTTAATTTTAATATTTTAATTTTAAATCTGTTTTTAATACAGTTGATATTTATCTATAACTCCTGATTTTCAGGGTTTACTTCCGACTGGGCACACAAATGAAATTAAATTATGAAAATTAACGTATCCTTTCTTTATTAATAACTCTCCGGTAACTTAAATCATTTTGATAATAAAATTCAAATAGAGAATTATAAGTGGAAACACTTAGGCAGCCACTACATTATTCCTCCTTAGAAAAACCTAACACGTTTTTGATTACAACTCTTTAAAACATTATTATTTTTAAACAAAGTTTTAAATGGTTTAACTCTATCCCAATAAATTGAGACATCATTACCATTTTTCCGAATTGTTACAGTTTTTGGAAATCTTTTCACTACATTTAAGGGTCTTCCAATTTCATTTGGTGTTTCTTGTCACCCCACCCACGGTTTTTCTTGGAAAAACCCTGGGGGATATATATTTTTTAATATATTTTTTTGTTGAGCCAAACTGTTTTTTTTTAATTTAAAAACGTTATTTTTCAAAACCTATGACACCAATGTATTATTTTAAATTTTATTAAAATCTGTATACAAAACAATCCAATCATATTTGACCGATTTTTTTTTTAATTTTTAAAATTAATTAAATTTAAATTTCTATTTCACTTATTTTTTTTATAATAATATCGTATAATATCGTTAAAGTTATTAGAAAATATTAAAGAATCGTAGAAAATCGTACAATATCGTTAAAGATATTAAAGAATATTAGAAAATCGTAAGAAATCGCAAATACATTTTTCATTAAGAATTTTTTGGATATTAAAGAATCGTAAAGAACATTAAAAAAGTGTATATAATAGCAAAAAATATTAAATTATATTTCTCTTTCCGCTTTTGTTTAGCCATTTCTTCTTCTTCTTTCCTTTGTTTTGTTCCTTCATCATATTAATATTGATCTTCACTAACTGACACTAAATGTCTTTTTTCTATGATTTTTCCGTCTTTTGGGTATTTTGTGTGCTGGTAATATTAAGAGCTTTAGACGGTCATTTTCCATTTGATGAAGCATGTTATCACAAAGTTTTTTTCTCCTCACCTTAAGCCAAAAAATTGGGATCCTCGAACTCTGGCCCAATAATTGAGACAAACTTCGTAAAACTGTATTCAGTTGAGTAATATTCTTTAGCTCGTTTAAATGAAGCCAACGATGAAAACAGTGTCATTGGGATTTGTTTTTACGTCATGCAAATTTAATGGACTCTCTTGTGAATGTTTTAAGAGTAATTTTCCCAAGATATCGAACGATTTGGTATATTTTTTCCACAGAAATATTTTGATCGATGCGAGGGTATGATTTTCCGATATAGATTAAAATTAAATGATTCGCGCAAACAAAACTAAAAAATAGTGAACTTTGACTGAATGGCGGCCATTTGAAGTAGGGCAGAATTTGGCAATTGAGAAAATCGACAAAATGGATTTTGCTTTTTAAAAAATTATTTTCTATGCAAAAAAAAAAAAAATTATGGGAAAAAATACCTCTTAATTAGAGTGTTTTTTTAAAACCAAGTTGAAGGTTTTTTGGTGAAAGATCAGGGAGTGGCATCGATTTTTCGTCAAAATTCTGCTTTTTTTCAAAATGATCTCACCGGCGTAAACATTAACCGATTTTAAAGATCTGGTGCTTTTTGGAAAGCTGAAAGTACCCTCTTTCTAAAAATTTATAAGTTCTTCTTTGGCAATTGCCTGTGAATAGCTCAAATTTTCAGTTGAAAGTTTTTTTAGTGCAAAACACGCAAATTTTCTCACAAAACACGCTATAAACACATGAAGGTGTTAAGATAAAAAAAAACTTTCTTCTGCAAAAATGTAGCTTTTTTTATGTCAAACAAAGTTGCCATACATCATTTTTATGTATTTCATACAGAAAAGTCATTAAAATCGAATTAAAGTCACTAGAAAAACCTGTATTTCATGAAACGAACTCTAATGATACCCTAAATATGATTTTAATTCAATTTTTACCTTAAAGCACTACCTTATTTATAAAAACTCTCTTCAGCAAAAATTTAGCATTTTTTAAGCTAAACAAAGTTGTCTCATATCGTTTTTGTGGTTTTCTAACAAAATAATTGAGTTCTGAGAGAAAATTAAATATATGTTATAATCGACGCATTCTAATCAATACATGGAAAAATCTTTCGTTTCTAATTTGTTGATTTTAAAGGCTTTTCTAAATGAAATATGTACACAAATGTTATATTCTACAAAATTGTAGAAAATGAAATGTTCTTCAAGTTTTTCTTTGTTGGCTTGAATGTATTCCTTTAAAAAAACATGAAATTTTCGTAAAAAAGCCCTAAATTTGAGATAAAAATAGACTAAATTTTAGCTTTCTTTTCTACATTCATAAGATTTGCTGAAAAGGTGTGCATAGTTTATTTGGTAAAAATGAGGTCCTGTCTATGCGAAATAAAATTTTCATACGACACTTTCAATAATTTCTGATAAGTATGTGCAATTCACTGAATAAGCTTGTTAGTGTGCCGTTATTTGATAAAAAATCCAAAAAAAAAATACAACATACAAAAAAAAACATTTTTTTATACAACATTAACAAAAATAATGTATAGCAACTTAATTCAGCACAGTCAGGACAATATTTTTACAAAACAAACTAAGCACTTTTTTTAAGTATTCTAATGAAAAATAGAGAAAAAATCTCAAATTTAGCCTAATTTTATATCAAATTTTTGGTATTTTCAGTTCATTATTTTGTATGAAAATCATTCAAGTCTCTCAAGAAAAAGTGTAAAACCTATTCATTTCCAACAACTTTGTAGAACATAACATTTGTGTATTTCATTTAGAAAAATCTTTAAAATCAGCAAATTAGAAACGAAGGATTTTTCCATGTATTGATTAGAATGCGTCGATTATAACATATATTTAATTTTTCTCTCAGAACTCAATTATTTTGTTAGAAAACCACAAAAACGATATGAGACAACTTTGTTTAGCTTAAAAAATGCTAAATTTTTGCTGAAGAGAGTTTTTATAAATAAGGTAGTGCTTTAAGGTAAAAATTGAATTAAAATCATATTTAGGGTATCATTAGAGTTCGTTTTATGAAATACAGGTTTTTCTAGTGACTTTAATTCGATTTTAATGAAATATATGAAATACATAAAAATGATGTATGGCAACTTTGTTTGACATAAAAAAAGCTACATTTTTGCAGAAGAAAGTTTTTTTTTATCTTAACACCTTCATGTGTTTATAGCGTGTTTTGTGAGAAAATTTGCGTGTTTTGCACTAAAAAAACTTTCAACTGAAAATTTGAGCTATTCACAGGCAATTGCCAAAGAAGAACCTATAAATTTTTAGAAAGAGGGTACTTTCAGCTTTCCAAAAAGCACCAGATCTTTAAAATCGGTTAATGTTTACGCCGGTGAGATCATTTTGAAAAAAAGCAGAATTTTGACGAAAAATCGATGCCACTCCCTGATCTTTCACCAAAAAACCTTCAACTTGGTTTTAAAAAAACACTCTAATTAAGAGGGTATTTTTTCCCATAATTTTTTTTTTTTTTGCATAGAAAATAATTTTTTAAAAAGCAAAATCCATTTTGTCGATTTTCTCAATTGCCAAATTCTGCCCTACTTCAAATGGCCGCCATTTAGTCAAAGTTCACTATTTTTTAGTTTTGTTTGCGCGAATCATTTAATTTTAATCTATATTTTCGGAAAATCATACCCTCGCATCGATCAAAATTTTTCTGTGGAAATGGAATTCGATATCTTGGGAAAATTACTCTTAAAACTTCTTGCTGTTGTTGTGTATCATCATGCACAGCGACAATATGTAATATTGCGCCCAATACTTCGTCAACGACCATTGATGGTCCATTTTGATCAAGATATTTGATCTTTCATTACTTAAAATCGATAATGCATCTATTTCATCATTATCAGAAGAGATCAAGTTTTGGGCACTCATTGACTGTGATTCATTTGTATAGATCATTAAACCGGAACGATCATTGCAAGTATCATCATTTGTACAATTTTCATTTATGTCATGAGTGGGATTGTTTTCGATTCTACAACCATCGGCGATTGTAATTATATTTAATTCTTTGTAATTTAAAGCACCTGAATTCAATTGAAATATACCACAGGTTCTAAAAGCGTTCTTCACCAAATTCATGTCTATTTCATTGTGAATGCCTTCTTATCTAAAACTTGATCGTTAAACGTGGGGTATAAATCAAAAAATCTCTTGTATAACGCTTTTAATGCTTTATACAATCCCCTATCTGCTGGTTGGTAATACTGAGTGCTGTTGGGATATAGACGTATAAGAAAAATATTTAATTCTTTGCACAACATTGATATCTATAAAATGAAGAAATCATTAAAAATTTTAATTTTATCAATATCAAACCTTCATGCGAAGATGGACCGTCAACTTTTAGCAATACAGGTCGTTCAATCCCTTTTTTAGTTAATTCCAAATCAAAAAAATTCAAATAGTCTATGAACGCCTCCTCTGTCATCCAGCCTTTCAACGTCACATTCTGAGGAATTCGAACTCATCAGATTTTGTTGAGTTACACACAATTTTGTCTTTGAAAGCTTATCAGGTTTTCCAGATAGTCCCTTATATCTTTTATAAAATCCTTCTAGCCATCCGTTTGATGGGCCCAAACTCCCAAATACATGTAAATTTTCCATTCCAGCTAAAAACCATGCTGCGTTCTTGATTTGGGAAGAATGTTTCGAATCTCCCACGGATGCACCTTCAATAATCCGATTTACCACTTTGACTTTTTGTTCATATCTTTTAGGTCCACAGATCATATGTTTTAAGTCCAATGAAACAGAAATTAAAATTTAAAAAACACAGTAAATTTACTTTACTTACCGGTTAGGTTATTTTTAATTTTGAATTCCAGCGTTTGACGTGGTATATTAAATTCACGAGAAGCTCTTAATAATGTTGACCCATTTTGAACTGCAACAATTGCCTTCTTTAGTTGAAACATACCATATTTCACATATTTTTTTACAGGACAAGGATTTTTTTAGTAAACACAACAGATCATGATTTCACAAAAACAAGAATATGTTACGTCAAAATAAATGTGTCAAAACAACAATCATCCCCTTGCGTATCGAAGAGTTCTTTTTAAATAAATTTTGAAAGTGAAATTTTATATTAAAATTTAATTAATAGATAAAACAGTCACAATTTTTAAAACAAACTTTCGGAGAGTATTTATCTTGCTTATTATGATTTAAATAAAAAAATAATTCTTTTTTAATCTTAAAAAAGAGTGTTCATAGAAAATGAAAGTCGGAATATCGAAAACCAGTAAGGAAAACAATATTAAAAAGTTTCGAAAAATGTTTTTATTTTTTATCACACAATTAGTCTAAAAAAAAAACTGGTATAATTTATAAAGCTAATAAAGCTTCGTTTTTATAAAATAGATAAATAAAAATTAAAATAATATAACAATATTTAATTTTTGTAACGCTCAATATTAAAACTACAAAAAAAACAGCGAACAAGATTTTTCCGTTAATATCTTATTTATTTTAACAACTCATAAGACAAAAAATAATAATTTTGCTTGTAAAAATTTCATTTCGATTCCTAAAATATTTTTTAAATAAAATAAACGTGTAAAATAAAAAAATGCAAAATAATATTAAAACTACAGAAAAAATGCTCTAATTGGATAAATCTCTTTTTGGATATATTCACTAATTTTCCATATAGATTTCAATAATTTTGACCGCTAAGAAAAATACGCAATAATTAATTGTTTCTTTCATTCTCAATATTTTTTTTATTTATTTAGAAATATTCAGTAAACCTTTAATTTTATGCATTTTAAGAACAAAAATTTTGTAAAAAATCAATCAAAAATTTTTTTTTACAAAATAACATTTTAAACTTTTGTAAATATCGATATCCAATCTGAGCATATGAATTCTCAGCTTGCAACACTAATTCTAATTTGCCTTGTCCAATCAAAGCATTTTCCTGTAACACAAGAAAAATAAAAGTCATACAATTCATCTAGTACACTAGTTTTTTTTAAGACAAATTCTGCCAGAAATGCGATAAAAAATAAAAACATTTTTCCTCATTTTAAGTATATTAATATAATTATTATTTTTTGTCTTATGAGTTGTTAAAATAAATAAGATCTTAACGGAAAAATCTTGTTCGCTCAACTGTAGTTTTAATAATTTGAGCGTTACAAAAATTAAATATTGTTATATTATTTTAATTTTTATTTATCTATTTTATAAAAACGAAGCTTTATTAGCTTTATAAAATATACCAGTTTTTTTTTTAGACAAATTGTGCGATAAAAAATAAAAACATTTTTCGAAACTTTTCATTATTGTTTTCCTTTTTTAAGTATATTAATATAATTATTATTATTATTATTATTTTAAATAAATTAAATTAAATAAATTATGATCAAAAATATAATAAAAATTCATAAAACATTAATTTATTTAAATTTAAAAGCAAAAATAAAAAAAAGTATATTTCACTATTCTTAAGCATTCATACATTGTGATTCATAATGATAACATTAAATTTCATTCATACAATACAAGTTTGGTACATTTTATACAATACAAGCTTGGTATATTCTGTACTGTACACGTTTGGTATAATACATACAATAGAAAAAAAACAAAACAAAGCCCGAGGAAAAAGGGATAAAACAGGCAAAATCAACGAAACTTTAGGGCCATTTTGGGACATGAAGATGACCTCGTATCGAAAAATTTCTTTTGGAAAAGCTGTTCAGAATTCAATTATCTTTCGAATGCGAACTACCGGTTTTCGATATTCTGACTTTCATTTTCTATGAACACTCCTAATGAACACTAAAAGATTGTCTCAAAAAACTTAACCGGTAGCAATGGGCTAAGTGAGCTGTATATCCAACCCGCTTGAAATATTTTTGTTTTAACTGTCAAATCAAACAGAATTACATAATATACATAAATTACATTGTGATATCACATTCAATTAGAAAAAAAAGTTAAATAGTTACGAAAAATGTGTTCCTTTATTTAATTTATTAATTTTTAGCACAAAAAAGTGTGAAATTATTTATAAAACAAATTGAGTGCTAAAAAAAGTGGGAACCATGCTTCTCTTATTTTGATTCATTTGAAAATTAAAATAAAACATCATTTGATTTCTACAGGTTCTAGTTATAAAAAAGATTGTTTATGCTAACATATTTAAATATCAAAGCTGGAAAATTAATATAATTTCATTTGCAAGCAATGTGATATATTTTTTTTTAACAAAATTTCGGATGGTTTTAGCCAAAGTTAAATTAAAAAAAAGCTTTGATAACAACGACTTTGAAAAAATTAATGATTTACTTTAGTTAAGGAAAACGTTTATTAATTGATATAATTAAAAAAAATATAAATATTGAAACTTTTCATTTCAACTATTCAATTAAATATTTCCTACTAAAAATAAAAAAAAAGAGTTTGCAGTAAAAATGTTTTAATTGTAAGGTTTTCGTTAAGGAGTAATGTAAGGTTTTGTCTCATTAATTTGAGGCTTGAAGAAATCTCTCATAAAATTTATGAATTAATGTAATAATAATAATTTATTTGTTTTAATAGGTTTTTAGCAGAGGCTATAATAAATTTGAAAATAGACGATTCTTCTGTGAAAGAACATGGACCAAGGATAATGAACGAACTTCGAAATAATTGTGAAGATTTTATTATTGAAAATCCTTCAAACTTTTTGTCAAGTTATGTCAAAATGTTAATAATGGCTTCGAAAACAATAGCTTAAGTACAAACACTTTTAATTATTATTTATAATAAGGATGTTAGCATTTATCTATTTAGTGTTAAAGTAACTCTCTATTTTTTTGCTAATATAAAATAATACATTTAAAAAGAATAAACTGTTTTTTACCTTTATTTTCAAACTTCAACTTAAAACTAAAAACTGACAATGCATTCCAATGATAATGATTATTTCGTATTAAATTTCTATTTCGCTTTAATTAATGATTTTCCCAAGATATCGAATTCCATTTCCACTGAAAATCTTTAATATCGATGACAGACTGAAAAAAGGTAAAATATTTCTTCCAATTGTAATTTATCTTCTCCAGTACTGGTATAAAGTATCCTACGAGTTTGGTTCTGTCCTACGAGTTAGCCGCTATCTGATATATTAGCGTTTCGTAGCGTTTCATTTTTTTTTATGCTAAAATTTTTTTTTTGCACATACATTTTTTTTTCATCAAAATTTTTCGAACATCAAAATTTTTCGAAGATCAAAATTTTTCGAAAATCAAAATTTTTCGAACATCAAAATTTTTCGAAGATCAAAATTTTTCGAACATCAAAATTTTTCGAACATCAAAATTTTTCGAACATCAAAATTTTTCGAACATCAAAATTTTTCGAACATCAAAATTTTTCGAAAATTAAAATTTTTCGAACATCAAAATTTTTCCAACATTAAAATTTTTCGAACATCAAAATTT
>LN483471.1:661501-677608 GCA_900002565.1 Culicoides sonorensis | reverse complement strand
AAATTTTTATATTTTCGAAAAATTTTAAGTTCGAAAAATTTTGATGTTCGAAAAATTTTAATCTTCGAAAAATTTTGATGTTCGAAAAATTTTATATTTTCGAAAAATTTTAAGTTCGAAAAATTTTGATGTTCGAAAAATTTTAATCTTCGAAAAATTTTGATGTTCGAAAAATTTGATGTTCGAAAAATTGAAATGTTGGAAAAATTTTGATGTTCGAAAAAATTTTAATGTTCGAAAAATTTTGATGTTCGAAAAATTTGATGTTCGAAAAATTTTAATGTTCGAAAAATTTTGATGTTCCGAAAATATTAATCTTTGGAAAAATTTTGATGTTCGAAAAATTTGATGTTCGAAAAATTTTAATGTTGGAAAAATTTTGATGTTCGAAAAATTTTAATCTTCGAAAAATTTTGATGTTCGAAAAATTTTGATGTTCGAAAAATTTTAATGTTGGAAAAATTTTGATGTTCGAAAAATTTTAATCTTCGAAAAATTTTGATGTTCGAAAAATTTTGATGTTCGAAAAATTTTAATGTTCGAAAAGTTTTGATTTTCGAAAAATTTTAATGTTCGAAAAATTTTATGTTCCAAAAATTTTTATGTTCTAAAAATTTTAATGTTCGAAAAATTTTGATGTTCGAAAAATTTTGATGTTCGAAAAATTTTGATGTTCGAAAAATTTTGATGTTCGAAAAATTTTGATGTTCGAAAAATTTTGATGTTCGAAAAATTTTGATGTTCGAAAAATTTTGATGTTCGAAAAATTTTAATTTTCGAAAAATTTTGATGTTCGAAAAATTTTGATGTTCGAAAAATTTTAATTGAAACGCTACGAAACGCTAATATATCAGATAGCGGCTAACTCGTAGGACAGAACCAAACTCGTAGGATACTTTATACCAGTCTACAATTACCAAAGGAGAAAAGATACTTTTAAATATCCAAGACACTCTCTTCATTCCTTCCTTAACAACGAATTTGTTATCCGTTAAACAAATGACGGAAAAAGGATTAAAAGTGAATTTTTACAAAAATAAATGTTGTATACGTAACAAGAACGATACTTTAATAGCTGAAGCTTTTAAAGATAAATCAGGACTATACAAATTAGATGTATCTTTAAATCAACAGTCTTTAGTTGCAGAATATACAAATACAAAAATTCCACAAATATCCAAAAACAAGAATAAAAAATTGAAACAAAAATTTATTGAACCAACAAATTTGAAGGATCAAAATATTGTCTCTTTGCAACTTTCAACAAAAGTCTTAGAAACTAAAAATGTTAGTTGTCAAACGAATTGTTTAACAATAGATGATTTAATTTTTGTTGATGAAAATATTTTTGGTGATACAGATGATTCAATATCAGTATCAATTTCAATAGATGGCTATTCCCCAAATGAATGTTTTATTGTAAGTTCAAATGAAGATGATAATAAAATTCACCAGGAGAAAGCAAGACTTCATATGTACAAGTCAAACAAAAAGAAATATAAAAACCAATGTGTCAGACTTGACCAGGAGATGCTTATAAAAATAGACAACAAGTCTGATGAGTGATACGGTTTTTTAATTCAAAGATGCAAAATTCAAATTACAATTGTAAAAGGATTAATTTCCAGATTGTTCAATTAACCAGGAGTGTTGCAATCAATCGTAGTAACATTATATTTTATATGTAATTGAACAAATCATATATTGTCATTTTATATTAATTCTATTAAAAACCATTGCGTAATAAAGACGTATAATATTTTAATTTAACAAAGACGAAGGCTCTACCATTTCGAAATATAAGGTTTTTTAGCAACAAATATTTTTTTCGTTGCAAAAAATCAAAAATTTCTTAGTGATGCTTTAAAGAAGAGTGCTTTGAGCGCACCTTAAATTTAAAAAGGAATATATTAGTGAAATTTTAAGCCTAAGACTAAGGCTCTACCATTTGTCTTCATCGAAATATAAAGTTTTGTAGCAACAAATAAACTTTTCGTTGCAAAAAATCAAGTATTACAAAGTGATGCTCCAAAGAAAAGTGCTTTGAGCGCACCTTAAATTTAATTTTATGTTCTTCATATTATGTAAATGTAAAAAATATGATTCAATCAATATTAGGCCCTAAAGACTCACTTTAACGAAGCAATTAAATAAATAAATTAAGCAAGCGCAAAAAGAACTGTTTACGAAGCATAAATTTTTTTTATAAAATATTTTGGAAAATATGTACTCCTTTGTTCATATATCTAAAACTAAGGTGAAAATGGTCGAAAAAACATTTTTCTAGCGTAGTTAGCTTAAATTAGGTTGAAAATGGTCGAATAATGCTTTTCTAGCGAAACTTGCTAAAATTTATGATAGATCTAAAATTAAAATGGTCGAATAATGGTTTTCGCTAGTAGCTCGCTAAAATTTTTCATATAGCTAAATTTAAGGTAAAAATTGTCAAATAATGGTTATCTGGCGAAATTTGTTAAAATTTTTCATAGATCTAAAATTAAGGTAAAAATGGTTAAATAATGGTTTTCTAGCGAAATTTTCTAAAATTTTTCCTTTATCTATAATTAAATTGAATATATTCGAAAAACCATTTTTCTAGCGTAGTTACCTTAAATTAAGTTGAAAATGGTCATGGTCATATCTAAAATGGTTTTCTAGCGAAATTTGTTAGAATTTTTAATATATCTATAATTAAGTTGAAATTGATCAAATAATTATTTTTTAGTGAATTTTGTTAAAATTTTTCATATATCTAAAATTAAGGTAAAAATGGTCGAAAAAACATTTTTCTAGCGTAATTAGCTTATATAAGGGTATATATGGTCGAATAATAGTTTTCTAGCGTAATTAGCTAAAATCAAAGTAAAAATGGTCAAATAATGGTTTTCTAGAGAAATTTATTAACATTTTTCATAGATCTAAAATTAAGGTAAAAATGGTTAAATAATGGTTTTCTAGCGAAATTTTCTAAAAATTTTCCTTTATCTATAATTAAATTGAATATATTCGAAAAACCATTTTTCTAGCGTAGTTACCTTAAATTAAGTTGCAAATGGTCGAATAATGGTTTTCTAGCGAAACTTGCTACAATTTTTAATCTAAAATTAATGTAAAAATGGTAAAAAATGGTTTTCTAGCCTAATTAGCTAAAATTTTCAGAGATCAAATATTAATGTAAAAATGGTCAAATAATGTTTTTCTAGGGAAATTTGTTAAAATAATTTATACATCTTAAATTAAGTTGAATAAGGTCGAAAAAACATTTTTCTAGCGTGGTTAGCTTAAATTAAAGTAAAAATGGTCGAATAATGTTTTTTCTATCAAAACTTGCTGAGATTTTTAATAGATCTAAAATTAAGGTAAAAATGGTCAAATAATGGTTGTCTGGCGATATTTGTTAAAATTTTTGATATATCTAAAATTAAGGTGAAAATGGTCGAAAAAACATTTTTCTAGCCTAGTTAGCTTAAATTAAGTTGGAAATGGGCGAATAATGGTTTTCTAGCGAAACTTGCTAAAATTTATGATAGATCTAAAATTAAAATGGTCGAATAATGGTTTTCGCTAGTAGCTAGCTAAAATTTTTCATAGATCTAAATTTAAGGTAAAAATGGTCAAATAATGGTTGTCTGGCGAAATTTGTTCATATATTTTAAATCAATTTGAAAATGGTCGAAAAAACATTTTTCTGTGTAGTTAGCTTAAATTAAAGTAAAAATGGTCAAATAATGGTTTTCTAGCGAAATTTGTTAAAATTTTTCATAGATTTCAAATTAAGTTAAAAATGGTCGAAAAAACATTTTTCTAGCGTGGTTAGCTTCGACTAACACACGAAGAAATATGAAAGGTTTCAACATATTAACTGTTATAAAAATGTAAGATTTCTTTTAAGAAGAAAGAAATGGAAAAATATAAGAAATCGGATGAAGTAAATTTGATTCAGTCAATCCAACATTTATGAAGATTCCAATGATTTGAAACAAAACATTCAAAATTGATGAAAAGTGGTTCAATTTTAAGAGAGCTACATTAGATGGAATCAAAGAAATAAAATATTGTGTAAATGATAATAATGCTTGCATAATGAAAAAATTAGAAACACTGTGTGTATAGTCATAATAAAGCAAGTAAGAAGGTCTTTACAAAGAAAGCAAAAATTTTTAAGATTAGCTCCAGCATTTTGCAAGTACATGTGAGCCATATGAGGCATGTTTGGTTTCCACTGGAGCAATAATTCAAAATCTTAAATGTTGTGACAATAAACACGAACTGTTAAAATTAAAGGTTTTATTATAACATTAATGGAAATGATTAGTTCAATGCATGATATTAAAACAATACAAGATTTTCTTACAGAAACTTTCTATGAACAATCTTACAAAATATCGTTTCAAAAAATTGGAGTTATTTATGATAGAAATAAAAAAAATTGTACGACTCAAATAATACTTTTGAAAAATTAATTGAAAATTATGTTTCTTTTCTCCCGCTTATAAGTTTTACTTTTATAAAATATATTACAAATAAAAGAAGTTCCACGGCAGATGTAGAAAATCAAAATAAAATATTGAAAAATACAATGTTGAACAAAGACAATTTCGACAGTTGGATTGAGTACTTATTTATCTAAAATTTCGACTGGTTAACATCTCAGATAAAATTTTTGGAATCTCCAATGATTTATGATTCAATGAAAAGTGTTACCTTTACTGATCCTGCCAAAAGCCTCGTTGCTCAATATAATAAAACAAAAAATATTAACAGTATTAAAAAACTTACAAAAACAACAGATGATACTGAAAGTGCATATACTGACTTATTGAGTCAAACTACAGATGTTATTTGGTCAAAAAAACACAAAATTGCTTTAGGAGTCTGAAAAGGATATTAGAAAATCATCAGTCAAACAAGATATTGTTGATATTATAAATGCTGACGATTATGCTGGTCCATCAGAAGCAGATGGTGTAAATGAAGGTGATTAAATCGATCCATATGAAATCCATGAAATCCATAAAAAACTCAGTTTCAAAATCTAGAACTTGTACAATTTTTGTTTTCAATAATCTACACTGTTCTAATCAAAAATTTTGATATTTTTTTCACTTGTTTTTCGTTTTTGAGTTCACTTACAAAGAACTTGTAATTTTTGAAGTTGGTAAGCTTCAGAAGAAAATAGAATATCATTAGATTTTGGACTGAGTTTTTTATTTTTTATTTTTAAGAGACTTCTCACGATTCATTCTACCAAAAAAAAAATAGTCGTGGCACAGCCCATTCCAGAATCGATTTTACCTATTACAGTTCTATTGTTACACCCTTGTGTAGTAAAAAAAAAATAAAATTTATAAATAATATATATAATATATATATAATATAAATAAATTTTTTTGCCCACACGTTGACACTTCAGAGCCTCAAATGTAAGTGATGTCGCAAAAAGTCCAAAAACACACTTTATCCCGGGGGAGCCTTATTTTAAATGGGAAATTGATGAAAATTTGACTGAATGTGTAGTTTTGAAAATGCTTTAAGAAAAGCCCAAGATTTTTGAAATCGGACCGGTAATTGGGGTGAAATTAGGTTTTTTTCGTCGAAAATTGCCGATTTTGGAGCTAAAAAAAAACACTTTGGCCGGAGAGCTTTTAAAAAAGTAATGATGCAGTTTTTTAGCTTAAAGTGTGTTCTTTCTTAAAATAATAGTGCCGGTGAGGACCCGTCAAGATTTCAACCTTTTATAAGCAATTTAGAAAAATATTAAAATTGCATACTTTTAGGGTGATTTTATATAAAAATATGTATAAATTATCACAATTAAAAATTTTTTTAATACGAATAGAATAAAAATTTTAAAAAATTATATGATTTACCTTGTTCGGTTAACTGGAAATAAATTTAAGGACATTGTAGTATATGGCTATTACCTAAAAGTAACCGTTTTTTATTATAATTTATTTCAAATTGAATAGATTTGGCGAGGATTTGAATTAATTATTTAAAAGATTTTTCCTGGATTTGGTAACATTAATTTTGAATGTGCGTACATGTAACCCCTACAAAAATATTTTTTTTTCATATTGTTATAAAGTACTTGACTCTTCCTTAATCCATGTATGTGACTTTGACATTCCCAGTGATAGTATAAAGTATCAATATTTAATTAACAAAAAGCAAAGTGTTTTAAAATATTAATAACAGGCAGTCCGCCGTTTGGTATACGAGACAAAATCGATTACCAAACACTAAAACTTAAAAAATAATTAGTTAATCAATATGAAACCAAAATCAGTGTTATTTTTCTGTAACAAAACATGTTAGAGCATAACTATGCAAAGTTTCAATGTATGAACAATTAAAATATGAAAGTTATTAAAGTTCAAAGTATACAATCGAAATTAATGACAATTTTGACTTGGTTAAAACATTTTGATTTTTCAATTCGAATTTTGACTGTAGAAAAAAACTGTTCAAACATAAGCCGTAAAACATTTCAAAATTTTATAATTTCATTTGTTTGAAGCTTAAAATACAACACTTTTCACATAATTCCAATTTTAGTGGCGTTTGGTATACATGTTGGGTATACACAAAAGTTCTCATTTCAAAAATCATAGAATTTTCATACAAATTCAAAAAAAAAAATTGATAAATTTGAATTATTTCATTATTTCAAACACCAAATAAAAATTTCAAACACTTGTTTGATAAAAAAGCCAGTACATGAAAAAAAAAATTGTTTGGTATACACCAAAGTCAGTAACTAAATTTATTTAAATACTTTTTGTGGCTTCGAATTGAAATGCTTATCATAAAAATCTTTGAAAATTAACGGTATATTCTTAATTTAAAGAAGTTTCATCTTGTAAAAATAAAATAAAATCAAAAATTGTTTGTTTTTGCGTTTGGTATACACAACTGAACAAAATTAAAACTATCGTTGTAAAACAGCTTTTTTGGTTTGAAGTGATTGAATGGAACTTCTAGGGCTACGAAATATGTAAAAATGGAATATTAAATTATCATAAAAAATAAGAGAAGGGTTAGAAAAGGTGGTTTTTCGTCAAAAATTTTTAATTTTTTTTTTCCATTAATTTCACTATTCATAGACCGTTGAGTTGATTGTACAAACATGCCCAACAAAAATTAAGTTTTCTTACTTAATATAATTGATTTGGATCTAGTTCTATGTTTTTTGAATAATTTAGGACCCTTTTTATTATTAACGAGCAAACTCAGTTTGAAAAACAAAGTTTGAAATTTTTCGATTTTTTAAATTTCTGGCGGACTGCCTGATAAGTATATAAATATATTTAAATAAAATAATATCTCATATATTCAGAATAAAATTAATAATTTTTGATATATAAGTGTGACTCATCAATTGAATAAAATCAAAAAAAGTAAGAATTTTTAATAAATTGCAAAATGCTATTGTTTTTATATTTTGAATTGAAAAAAACGTATTCCTTCTTCTTTCTTTTACTATAAAACCAAATAAAAATTAAACATTTTACAAAAATGATATACACACTAGTTTTATTATTTTATCTTTTAAAAAAATATAGCAGCAAGAAAAAGTTTAGTTGCAAGAGAAACAGTTTCACATTATGACTTTGTTTACCGAATGCCAGTTATATGATGGATCATGTAATTCCTATTTTCCATATGCAGAAAATGTCCAATGTACAGTTTTAGGGCAACTAAAAAATGATATTAGTCATTTATTTTTGAATTGTAATGCAGAAATACAAGAAAAAGAATTGATCAAAATGCGTTCTAAAAAATTACTAGATGACAATAAATTAATTTGTCCTAAGCACAGAAATATTTTAGGTCTAAAGTGGAAACCACCTTCTACGTGTCAATTCAAAAAACACAATTCAAAAGGTTATCATATTAGCTATGACGTGTACAATTTTATCATAACTAAAAATAAAATGTTCATTCTTGGTTCATTAGTCTGTAAGCGTTGTAAAACAGATTTGCTAAAAGAAAAAGAAAATTTAGCTTATAATCAAAATGAAAAAGAAGATCCCGAAGATTATGATTATGAACCATACTCATCAATGGTATCAGATGATGTATTACAAGAAACCCGCATTAAAATGGATGCATTAACTAATTTACTTGACGCAAAACCCATCCGTTTTCAAATATCTTCTAATGTAAATGGTCTTACTGACAGAACTCGGCGGTATGTTAGACTTGCAAGAAAAATTAACTAAAACAGTCGCTCATTTACTTGCACCTGGACAAGAACAAGAAATAATTGAAATTATGAAGTTTACTGATCAATATAATGAACCAATCAGTGATAATAAGAGTATTATTGAGATGGAGGTCCTCGATAATCTTAAAGAAGCATATAAATCATGTAAATATTATCGATCAAAAATTTCAGTTCTGACTCTGGTGCCCAAGCATATAAGCAAACGAAAAGTGCAATGAAAGTGCAATTGCAATGAATATGAAATAAGACGTGCAAGATTCATACTGAAAGAATTTGGTCCATGTGCCAAAGTTGAGCCCGAGAAGCGTTTCTATTCTCGTATGAGCATTGAAAATGCTATCCATTTTATTGATTTTTTGTTTTCTACTGGATTACTGCAAGAACAAGCATTCGGAAGTACTAAAATCAAATTCCATAATGGGGTCACCGAGGAGGTAAGCTCCACCATACTAAATGGTGTGTACGAGCATGCCATTCAAGAATACATTTTATATTGTGAAGAAATCAATTATTCACGCCTTGGCTCAACAACTTTGAGATCAATTTTAAAAGCGATGAAGGTAAAATCGCGAGAAAAAATTGCGGGTGTTGACGGTTTTATTGTTCAAGGGATCGAAGCATTTGAAGTAATTTTTTTTTATATTTTTGTTGTGTATTGTCTTGTATTAATGTGTGTGTATTAATGCATTTTTCAAAATTTGATCTCAATTTTAATATCATTTAACATTCTTTAACACGTATTTCGGGGTTCGGCTGTTCAACCCTATTTAAGCCGTTTAGAGCTAGGAGGCTCATTTTTACATTTTTACTCATAACTTTTTTATTTTTAAAGATACAAAAGATACAATTTCATAAAAAAATTATTTTTTGAGAAAAAGTAAAATATTATTTATTTTTTAATTTGTTAAAATTTAAAAATGAGCCTCCTAGCTCTAAAAGGCTTAAATAGGGTATAACAGCCAAACCCCGAAATAAACCCCGTATTTTCTAATTTTCAAACTATTGAACTTTGTTCTAGCAAGTGATGCATTTTGTATATCTGTGTTATTTATCATAAATTTTAGCAAGTTTCGCTAGAAAACCATTATTCGACCATTTTCAACTTAATTTAACTACTACGCTAGAAAAATGTTTTTTCGACCATTTTCACCTTAGATATATGAAAAATTTTAACAAATTTCGCTAAAAAATTATTATTTGACCAATTTCAACTTAACTATAGATATATGAAAAATTCTAACAAATTTCACTAGAAAACCATTTTAGATAAGACCATGACCATTTTCAACTTAAGAAGCCGTTCGCGAATAAACGGTACAATTTTGGAAACGAAAATCGATTTTGGTGATCCCATTGAGATAAATCCATGAAACTTTGTAGGCTTTTTCCTTATCCTTTCCGGAAAAAAATAAGCTCCTGAACATTAATTTTCCTTCAATGGTTCGCCTTCTACGAGCATTTGAAGCCAAAGAGGTGAAAAATCATGAAATCCATTTAAAAAATAGGTTTTACATCAAAATTCAAAACTTTTTTCACAGAATTATAGGTATTAAAATTAAGTTCGCTAAATATTTTGTTTACCTCCGAGCTATGGTTACAGAGTTATTGAGCATAAGAATTTCACAAAAACCGTACTTTTCAGTTTTCGTCCAATTTCTCGAAAAAAATCCTCTAGAATTTTGGTTTTCTATTTAAAGATCTTTAAACTACAGGTGTTTACGCGTCTTTTGACTATCTAAACTTTAAAATCGGTTTGGTTGTTTTGGCAATATGAAGTCAAAATAAGGCTCTTTTTTGTCCCTAGAGGGCGCATTTTCCACTATAAATTTGTGTTCTTGAGCTTTTTAAATGGATTTCATGATTTTTCACCTCTTTGGCTTCAAATGCTCGTAGAAGGCGAACCACTGAAGGAAAATTAATGTTCAGGAGCTTATTTTTTCCCGGAAAGGTTATCCTAGGAAAAAGCCTACAAAGTTTCATTGATTTATCTCAATGGGATCACCAAAATCGATTTTCGTTTCCAAAATTGTACCGTTATTCGCGAACGGCTTCTTAATTTAAAATCTATGAAAAATGTTAACAAATTTCGCTAGATAATGGTATTTGACCATTTTTACCTTAAATTTAGATCTATGAAAAATTTTAGCTAGCTACTAGCGAAATTAGCTACTAGCTACTAGCGACCATTTTCATTTTAGATCTATCATAAATTTTAGCAAGTTTCGCTAGAAAACCATTATTTGACCATTTTCAACTTAATTATAGATATATGAAAAATTTTAACAAATTTCGCCAGACAACCATTATTTGACCATTTTTACCTGAATTTTAGCTAATTACGCTAGAAAACCATTACTGCGGCTGTAGGTTCTTAACTTTTCTTAATTTTTAGCTATGCGCTAAATTTTAAAATTCATTTTTTTGAATTAAAATTATTAAAATTTTAATTTCTTATCACAAGTTAAGATAGTTTTCAATTATTTGCACTTAATTTATATAAAATATTTGTGAAATATTGCGTAAATTCTTCAAAATATGAAAAATAATGTGAAATATGAATGGATGGAAAAATATGGAAAAGCATAAAAATTAACTTGGTACTATTCATAAATACAAAAATAAAATTGAGGAGGAACTTTTTCTAGTAATTCTTAAAATATGTGTAACGTTATATATGACCAATATTTATCTTTACGTTTGACACATGTCAATATTGAAAAGAAACAACAAAATCAAAAAGGAGGAAAGAAGTAAAAACGTGAGAAACTGTTTTTAAAATGGATCCAGGTAAGTTTTTAATATTTTATTTATAAATTAATCAAATAATATTTAATTATACATTGATATAGTTGAAAAAGAAAGAATTGAGAATGCATATCATTTAGTTCGAAATCCAGACTTTGAATGGACAAAACAAGATGCAAAACTTATAATTCTCGTGCAAAAAAATGCAATGCTTTGGAACAAACATCACGAAGAATACAAAAGAAAAGACAAGGCGATGTATGTTTGGAGAAATATTGCGAAACAACTCGGAACATCGGCTGCGGAAGTGAAACACCGGTAAGAAATATAATTATTTTTGTGATCTAACTTGTTGAAATGAAGATTCAACGAAAAGTTGAACAAAAAAAACAAAAGCTATAATTAATGTACAATAAATTTTTACAGCTTCGAAACTACATTACGGAAAAAGTATGTAAGTGAATCAAAGAAGCCAAGCCGCAGTGGAGACGGATTGGATGAAAGTAAATGGGAACATTTGGAGGCAATATCTTTTTTAGATTCGACTATAACCAGACGTAAAGGAAAATCGAACATCATAGAGCTGCTTGTGGATTTAGAAGAGTCTAGCAGAGATTCATCATTCTCTCAAAACACACCTATTGAAATATCACAAATGGATTTAGAATCATCACTTTCTTCTCAAGGTATTTTATTTAAATTGTTTTTTTTGGTCATAAATTTATTATAATTCTTATTTCAAACATATAACACAGCAAGCAATGCAGCTTCCAGTAATTTCATAAAAGATGTGGCGCCTGTTGAAGGATCACAAATGATTTTGGAATCTTCACTTTCTTCTCAAGGTATTTTATTTTAAATTGTTTTTTTTGGTCATCAAATTATAATAAGCAAAATTAAATAACACACAAAACTGTCCCTCAACAACAGCATCGCCCATAACATCGTATTTTAAATAAATGCATGCAACATTGAAGACACTCGATGCTGATGACCAAAAACGCGTAATGAAGAAAATTAAATTCACTTTTGAGGAATCAATTGATGATATGTAAAATTTCAGGAAACTTTGAATCCCATTTACTTTTTGAATTGAAAATGTGCTCTTGTAAGTTTTAAGTAATGAAAATGTTAATTACAAATATAAGAATTAAACATGTAACAGTACTATAAATAGAAATAAATGAAATAGTTTTTGCGAAATGATTCAGCTGTATTAAATCATTCATTTTTTTAAGTTAAAAAAAAGCATGATTGGCTTTGTTCATTTACCAATTTCTTTGTGCACTCATTCAAAGTGTTGTGCCACTTGCACGCTGATATGTATGTAATAATACTGTGCGCAGAGAAACGGGTAAATGAACAAAGCCAATCATGCTTCTTTTTTAACTTAAAAAAATGAATTCAGTTTTTTGAATGAAGAATGCCATTTGAAGAATAATAATTTATGATTATAAAATTACGTCCTGTCACATTATGTCCTGGCACTCCTAGTAAATCAATTGCTCTAATAAATCAATTTATTTCATTTGTTGGAGTATTTTGATTTTTTTTTTAATAGCGTATTCACACCTACCGCTTAATCTGGATCAATAATGTCAATTTGACAGTTGTGAGGATTTCGGCTCCAAACCCAGTTTCTAAACCAGATTTCGTCATACAAAAAAAAAGAACTGGATTAATTTGAAATCCAGTTGTGTGTTCATTTGTTCATTTAAGAATGCGTTTTGTTGCGTAATATATGCGTTTATCAAAAACATATGATCAATATTTTGTAAACGAAAAAATAAATTTTGCAATATTTGTGTAATTATTAATAAAAAAAGTGAATTTTAAAACTACAGAAATTTTATAAAAATGACTGAAAACAAGAAAAATAATTATAAAAAACGAGTTAACGCATTACCGGTCCAATGCGGAAAAATTATTAATTTAGCTTTGGCAAGAAAGTGAGCCAGCACTTCGTTCCAATAAAAGAAATTCACACGTTTTACGCTAAAATCGCATCAGAAATGGAAAAAAATGATTTCCTGAAATACAAACAAAAATCAAAATGAAAAAAATTTTTAAATAAAAATGTAATGAGAAACGTAAAATTTTAGAGAAGAGAAAAACAAAATTGGCGTATTAGGTGGGTCACCTAGTACTTGGGCTTATTTTGATGAAATCAACAGCATTGGTGGAACTCAACCCATGAATAATTTGGACACTTTAATCCGAGAGAGTCTGGATGTTCAAAGTAAAATGATTGTATTTTATTATCGAGGCTAAATAAAAAGAGAGAAATTTAAGTCTATTTTTTTTAACCAATAAACCAAATTGTCCTTTCAACTACAGAAGATACAGAATTGGACAAGTTTAAAAAATGTTGTTTGAGACTTAAGGGTAACTCCGAATTGGTTTTTTTGGATGCAATAAAATTGTCCTCATTTTCAAAATCACTAGGAGGATCACTTATTTCGATCAAATCATCCATTTGCAGAAGTTTTAAAATTTGTTTTTTATAATTATTATTCATTTTTAGTTGATTTTACTTTAAATTTTCCTTTTTTTTTTGTGAAATTTGAACGATAGACTTTTTTTTATGTAATTGTTTTTTTTTTTAAGTTTTTTTTGTTTACATTGAAATCCGATTTGGAAAGTGTGAACACCCATAATTTCATATCCGGATTTCAGCGTAGAACTGGATTTCAAATCCAGATCAAGCGATAGGTGTGAATACGCTATAAATGTAAAACTGTTTGAACATACATGAACTTGGATTGAATCATCATTGAACTGACCAATTTTTTGTTGAATAATAGAGCAAAGTAAAAAACAACATTTGATTTTTTTTTTTCTTGAATCATACAACTTAAAATTTATTACATTTAAAATTTAAATGGAGTTCGTTACATCAGTTATTAATATGAAAAACATTATTTGAGAAGATGAGCAAAAGTAAAAGGAATATCTTCTTGATATAACTTCACTTGATGATAAGACCATTTAAACGTTGTGCGTAAAAATATTTTGCCAAATAATCGCGAACAGTGCGTGGGTTCGGAAAAGGTGATTCTTCGACTTGCAAATGTTCATGTTCGTTATTGTAAATTTGATTCATTTGTAGAACTTCTTCAATATTATCACTGTCAGTAAGTAAAAAATTGTGAAGTGTAACGCATGCTGCAACCACTGACTCTACCTTTTTAACATCCAAATTAATTGCTGTTGTTAGGACCCGGAAACGTGCAGTTATTATTCCAAATGCTTGCTCAATTGTGTTTCTCAAATTTGAATGCCTATAATTAAAATACTTTTCAATGTCAGGTAAAAGTTTACCCTCATATGGGCGAATCATATGTTTTTGTAACCCGAATGCAGCATCTCCATAGAAGGCAAACGGTATGAAATCGTTTACAACTTGATTGTATTCTATTGCGGGGATGTGCAGTTTATTTTTCTGTAATAAATCGAACAAAGCTGAATCTTTATAAATGCCACTGTCTAATTCAGACCCGTATGCTCCAACATCATAGTATATAAAACGATAGTTTGAATCACATATGGCTAATAAAGTCAATGAAAAGCCACTTTTGTAATTACGGTAAGCAGAGCCGGAATTCGACGGCTTACGTATCCATATATGCTTCCCGTCTATTGAGCCAATGCAATTGGGCACTGCATTTTTTTCATAGAATCCGCGAGCGATTGAATACCAATGATTTGTGCAGTTGGGAAATGTAACGAAATTTTTCAAATTTTTTGCTATAGCCAAACATGTTTCTTCGATGATTTTTCCCACCGTTGACTCACCGATTAAAAATTCATGAGCAATTTCACTGGGTGATATTCCGGAACAAAGAAAACGTAAAGTTATATCCAAACGTAAATGCGGTGGAAATGCGTTCACATTCAACTTTAACAAATCAAGCTCAACGGATTTTAATATAAAGTCATATTGTTCTGGACTCATACGGCAAAGATCAAAAAATTTCAATGGATATTCGCGACTTAGTTGAATTATGTTGCTGAAGCTTAGAGTTGCACGATTCTGTTTATTAAAAGGATGAATCCAATATTTTCGATTGTTTTTCTTTTTATTTGTTTTAATTTTTTTATAAATCAAATAATTGGTAATAGTCGTGGTAATGTTAAACATGATTAAATAAGAAAAGGATTTTAATTTTATTTAAGAAAAGAATTGAAAAATAAAATCTCTGATTCAATAATACAATGGAATTATTTTTTATATATTGGAATTTCCATTTTGGAAGTTAAACGTCAAAAAGCAAGGGTAGATCGCTCATGGCGGAATAATAGCGACGTTATTTCGCCATTATCGCTATAATCGCCATTATCGCTATAATCGCCATTATCGCTATGATCGCCATTATCGCTATGATCGCCATTATCGCTATGATCGCCATTATCGCTAATATCGCTATTATCGCCATTTTTTTAATTCTGTTAAAAATCATATTTCTGTGGGTCGTAGATAAAAATAATTTGAGACAAATTTGTAGAAAATTTTCTAATTCACAACTTTCCCGAAGTAACCAAGTTGTAGTTTCATACATAAAGAAGTGAAAAACAGCCCATTCCACGTTATCGCTGCATCGCTATTCGCTATTTTTGCTTTTTTTTTTGTTATTTCATTATTTTTTTTGGTTTTTGAGTGAAAAATCATATTTTTGTGGGTCGTAGATAAAAATGATGTGAGACAAAGTTGTAGGAAATTTTCCAATCTACAGTTTGGAGCTAGGACATCTAGTTTTTTTTTTAAATAATTTTTTTAAATTTTGAAGATTTCCTCTTATATTTACTATGTAATTTTCTTTAGTTGTATTAAATGATGATGAATAATTTTTGTTGATTTGAATTTTTATAATACTTTTATATTCAGTCACATCGACGTGCGTGAGCAAAAACGTCGCCACAGCCTTTCTGCGCCTTCGTAGACCCATAGTTTCTTCTGAAACTATACCTTATTTTTTCCAGCCGAGATAGCCTCATCATTAAAATTTTTGCTTTTTATACAAAAAAAAAAAGTTTCTGAACAACTTTTGGTCAAAAATAACGGTTTTTCACCAAAATTCAAAAATTTTCAAAAAATTTTCCGGAAAATCAAAAAAAAAATTATATCACCAAAA
>LN483471.1:558756-647610 GCA_900002565.1 Culicoides sonorensis | reverse complement strand
TTGGATTAATTTTTTAGTACTGACTGAGTCGTATAGTGGTTTAAGAGACTTCTCACGATTCATTCTACCAAAAAAATATAAGTCTTGGCACAGCCCATTCCAGAATCGATTTTTACTATTACAGTTCTATTGTATCACCCTTGTGTAGTAAAAAAAAAATAAAAAAAATTGCCATACAATATTGCCATATAACTTTTTGACCGTTTTCATACAAAAATTTTTAGTATTCAACAAAATAATGGAATTGCAATATTTGACAAAATTAACAAAATTATGCATCTTATGTATTACATAGTATGTATGGCCGTCAATATAGTTTACTCAATATTTTGATAAACAGTACGAATTTCTTCAAATTCTCGAAATATTTATATGAAAATAGCCAAAACGTTATATGGCAATATTGTAGAGGAGGTTTGTGGCTAAAATTTGGCTTATTTTTTTTTTAAATTAAGGACCGCATTGCTGAAAAAAATAGCCCCTAAAAGTATGCAATTTCTATATTGCTCAAAAAAGCCTGAAATCTTGACGGGTCCTAACCGGCACTTGTATTTTAAGAAAGAACACACATTTAGCTACAAAACTGCATCATTACTTTTTTAAAAGCTTGCCGGCCATATTGTTTTATTTGGGCTTCTAAATCGACAGTTTTATTCGAAAAAACCTAATTTCACCCCAATACCGGTACGATTTCAAAAATCTTGGGCTTATCTTAAAGAATTTTCAAAACTACACCTTTAGTCAAATTTTCAACAATTTCCCATTTAAAATACGGCTCTCCCGGGTTAAAGTGTGTTTTGGGACTTTTAGCGACATCACTTACATTTATCGTCGATGTATCCACATTCTGTTAAGAGAATTCATGTGTATGGAAAAACATTTTTTTTTCAAGTTCGTCTTAGGTCTTTGGTGTCTTCAGCAAAGTTGTAGCTTATTTTGAGAGGATTTTAGTGATATAATTTGTTTTTTGATTTTCCGGGAAATTTGTGGAAATTTTTTGATTTTTGTTGAAAAACCGGTTTTTTGAACCAAAAGTTGTTCGGCAACTCTATTTTTTTATATGAAAATCAAAAATTCTAATGATGAGGCTACCTCGGCCGGTAAAATTAAGATATAGTTTCAGAAGAAACTAAGGGTCTGTGATGTCTCAGAAAGGCTGTAGCGACGTTTTTGTCCACTTACCTTTTTAGGAAGTGATTAAATATAAAAGTATTATAAAAATATATAAATTACTTATTCGAAAAATAGGAAACATTAACGCAAATGTTAAAAAAATGAAAATAATGAACAATTGAAACATTTTTCATTTTTGCACTATGTGGTGTGAAGTCTTAAACTGTTACTAGAAGAAATTTAGAAACGTTTATTTTGAATTTTCTGCACTAAAATAGCCAAATATGCAATAAAAACCAAAATATGTGAAAATATGCAATATCATATCAGCTAAAGACTGCCAAATTTAAACCATAGGCAAATATGTTTAAACATATTTTTTTAATAATGATAATAGAACATTTTTATTTAGGATAAAAAAAAACTCCTAAAATTTTGTCTTTTTGTTTATCTTTTAGACTGAGCAAACAGTATGCCTAGCAGACTATTGTGATATTATGAGGTGTGATGCAGAAAAACATCAAGTTCCTGAATGTGAGAATATGGAAAAGTTAATAACTGACGTAGAAATATGGACAGAAACCTCTACTCTTAAACAGAAAAATCAAATACACTTGCGGTAAGGCACGATTTTTTAAAAAGCTCAATCATAAATGTATGTCTTTGGAAAAAACATGTATTCGTAGCTAGTTCAGTTTTCTGATAACTGGTTATTTCGAATACAATTTAAAATTTAAATAAAAATTTTATTTGTATTTTTCTTATTTTATCCAAAAATATTTTTGACTTTCTTGGTCTGAATAAGTTCTTTTGTGTTCAGAGCTCATAATAAACTAAAGGTTCACTAAGATGAAGATGTCTCATTTCCGTAAAATTCGAAAACTGATAATCGAGACGAGAATCAGACATAAAACGTGTCAACAACGGGAATAACAGTCAATTTATTTTTTTTTAATTTATTCGAATATATTATTTTTTTTGTGAATTAATTCATTTAAATTCATTTCATTTTTATTGTATAATAATCTTTTAAGAGTAATAATACTATTAATCGTTCATTCTATAGATATCTCGGTTTATTTACAACTTAACTTGACTATAAGAATTTTCCGTCAGCTAGATCAGAAGCTCATGTGATACTCTATTAAAGTGATTCTTTCAAGATATCGAACAATTTTGTATACATTTTCCACAGGTTTTTTTATTAAAGTTCTTTACATGTTCTAACTGTACAAAAAACGGTTCTCAAAAGTTATATTATTGTTACTTCAATTATTGAAAAAAAAAATTACAAATGTTTCCGTATTGTTGCCGTTGAATTGCGGTAGAGTTGCAGTGCTACGGCAAGATTTATGTTTGCCGTATAAATTTTATCCTATTTCCAAAAATGTTTAAGAAAAATCTAAAAACAGGTCGGTTTTTCTTTCAAAGCTTATGTAGGAAAAACTAGTTTGTATAAATTTCTTATTGTTTTCGAGATTTTTTTAGACAACTGTAACGTTGCGAAAACGCAACGCTGGGTTAGTATAGTTAAAACTAAAAATATGTCTATGACTAACTCACGTTTTTGGATGGGGAATATTTATTTAGAAAACGAAGTTCTGTCACGAAAGGCCAACGTTTAGTCCATCGTTGTGGATTTTGTAGCACAAAACGAGCTTTCCTGTTATGTTTCATTGGAGCGAAGTGTTCCACGATTTCACTAGCCAAAAGTGACAGGATTATTCGAGAATTGCGGTTATCGTGCTGATGGTGTATTCGATGTAACCAAGGACTTAGAAAATGAGTTGTTATTCTTAGGATTTTCATAGTTAGCATTTATAAAGACAGAGGAAACGGCTATCGTTTGCGAGCGTCTATCGTTTCTTTTGCTTTTAAGTCTGTAATAAATGTATTTTAAAAATTCAGACATTGTCTTTTTTATTTTTTTTCATTAGTTTTACATAAAATCTCAAAAATTTTGAAAAAAACATCAATAAGAAAATATTGTCGGTAGAGTTTATTTTTCTTTCAGATTTTGTATAGTCAGTAGAAATAACAAATTAAAATAATTTTTCTCGTTGTATATTGATTTATTCTTTATTCTATTTAAAAATTATTGTCATTTGAACTTAAATTAACGAACATTTTATAATAAAAATGCTTTTTTTTATTCAAGATATTGAGTTTAATGTGTAATGATAAGTGGTAACTGATTTCAACATAGTTACTGTCCATTACCGTGTTCTACAATTCTGCCAATTCAAATTTATATTAAATATTATTTTTTTTTATTAAATATTGAATAAACTTTAAAATTTTAAAACATTTGAGTTACTGTGAAATGAAATTCAATCGAAGAAATGGAGAACAATCAATATTTTGAGTAAGATTGTATAGACTGGGATGAATATGATGTGTTTGGTGAAATTTTTTGTTACGAAGCATCAAATATGATATGGATTTCCATGGAGGAAATAATTTTTGACTGATACATGTAAAATGGTATATGAAAACTGTTTGGACCAAAGAATTTTCTACAACTTTTAAGAACAAATATCATACCAATTTCATACAGAACAATGACTTTCACTGCGTTTTTGTGTTCACAATCGTATTTTTTCAAGATTTTTTGCTGTTTTTGGATGAAAAATATTTTTTTTTGTATGAAAACATGTAAAATGGTATATGAAAAGTTTATTCTCCAAACGATCATGTACAACTTTCAAGAACAAATATCATACCAATTTCATTCAGAACAATGACTTTTTGATCATTTTTGTCTTCAAGAATGCAAAAAATGGAAATCCTTGTATTTCGGTTTCTAGTATGGATGGATACAAAAAATTTTAATGGGCAAAATTGATGGACCATAAGCCTGTGCACTCAGATTAAAAATTGTGATCGGCACTAATTTTAGAATGGAATGCCACATATGTGAAAATATCGATCGAATAAAAAGCCACTTTTCCTTATATAAATCAAAAATATTCAATATAAAAAAAATTCAAAATCCATCTTGTCAAATATAATTAACTAAAACGGTTAATTCAAATAATAAAATATCCATTTCGTTTCGCATAAGGCGATTTTTAAGCAGTATAGCATACAAATTTTCTGTATTGCAAATAAATATTTTTTACTTGCCAAATGTTGAATGGATAAGGTCCAAGTTCAAGGATACTAGTAACAAATAACCAATGTGTTTTAATCACTACGACGATACACGTGTTGAAACAAATCAAAGTACTATCGATTTTTTTCTTATTAAATAAGGTCTGAAAATGTTTGCCCCCCCTACCCTGAAGTATTTCTGAGTTGTCTGTGAAAATTAGACATCAATACAGTGGAAGACAAACAATTGGCAGATGGCCGATTACCGAAAAAACGCAAAAATTGCACTTTTAGAACCATGATAAGTAATGATTCACAATTTATAATTTTTAAGATAAAGATGTTGGGTTACGAATTAGTTTGCCCGGGACTAAGGTGAACTTATTTTCTGCGCTATAAAAATCAGTAAAGAAAAATGTAAAAATGGCTGGGTACGTTATTATCATTAAATTAAACATGTTTTCTTTTGATTTTACAATAGCTTCCATCAAATAATTTAGTAAAAGTTAAATTAAAATTGAAATTAAAAATACATGTTTTTTACTAGTTTTCGGACGTCTTGATATATTAATTCGGGCACCTATTAGTTTTCGGACACTACTATTTTTCTTTTTTTTTTCAATTTTTTGTCTGCTTTGCGCTTTGTTGACTCTAATTGTGACAAGCTTTCAAAATAATGTTTTTTTTCTTTTGGTTAACTCCTTCACAGCGGCTTTTTTTCTATTTTTGGTTTTGTGATGTGAATGAAATTTTTTTGTGTGTTGTATGAGAAAAATTTTTCCTGTTTGATTTAGGTATGGGGTGTCTTCGGCAAAGTTGCTCAGAATGATAAGGCAAAAATTTCGGCATGAAAAAAATTTTCCATTTTCTCGGAAAATTTTTGGAAAATCAAGTTTTTTATGGTCATCCTATTTTTCTGTATGTTCACCCTAATTTTTTTTCATCCATAAACACTCCCACACTGAATACGAATATAAGTCTAGAACATACTTTGGGTCTCAGATCTGTTCGGGCGCTACGCGGTCTTGAATTAACTTTGATGTTTAAATGTCATTGCATATAAAAGTGATGAATTACAATTCGGGCAAACTAATATTTTCATGTCCGGGAATATGTAAATGTCAGCATATCATTTTTCATTCAATTTACCCACAAAATATTTAAAAAAATGCATTTTCTCTTTTATAATGACTAAAAAACCACTGAAGCTAATCAGTAAAAATGGTTTTTGATCATAAATACATAGATAAACCCTTATTTTTGGTCATTCAAAAATATGCATTGACAAGAAAATTCTTATTTTTACGACAAATGAAAACGTCTGTTTTTATTTTAATGGATTTCATTCCTATTTTAGTTTTAATTTTAGTATTTATACAAAAAAAAAAATCACAGTCCAATATCTAATGAGCTGAAGTAAGTGAAGTTTATCAACTTCAAAAACACAAGTTTTCGAAAAGTGAACTCAAAAACATAAAACAAGCGAAAAAATTAGAATCTGAAACTTGTACAATTTTTGTTCTAGTCAATTTTCCTTAATTTGTAACGAGACACTCATTATTTCACCCTACATTTTTTTGATTCATAAACACTCCCACGGTGAATACGAACATAAGTCTAGAACATATTTGAGTCTCAGATGAACCGTTTGGGCGCTACGCGGTCTTCAAGAAAAAAAAGCGACTGCAATATAAAACTTGTAATAATTAATATGAAAGATAAAAGAGTTCATAATGAAGAACTAGAAGCCCAAATAAATAACTTTTCATTCATGATTTTAATAAACTGTTAAACTGTCCTAAAAATAGTAATACGGGCACTCCCGGTGGAAACCCTAAAGGACGTAGAAAATTTTAGAATTGTTTTGTGTAAATTTAATTTTTTTTTTTTTAATTTTTTTTCATTCGTACTAATTTCACAGAAATTTTAAAAATTGTGAATTTAGTACGGCTACGGACCATGCTTACCATCTTGAAACGGATGAGTGAAATATCTTTACCCTCATTTGGTTGGGAGTACCCGTACTAATTTCACACTGGTATTTCGAAAAGTAATTATTATATTTGTATTAAATATATTGGTAAGAGATTGGTTTTACTAAGGTTAACAGTAAAAGTTAGTGGTGTTACTTAAAATAGGTCTCAGGACTTTAGAGATTAATAGAAGGTTTATATATTTCAAATTTGTTTGAATTACAGAAGTTTAAGAATGCCTTGATCTTATTTATCAAAGAATAACACTCTTTATTTATAGGCACTTATCAACTTCAAATTCTATTCATAATAAACAAAAACAGCTGCTGGAAAATAAAGGTAAATATTAAAAAAAAAATTAAAAAAGTAAGGAATTAGCTGCCGCAGCAAATCCATAGTTTTGAGTGCGCGTTCATTTTCATAATATTTTCATCTAATTTATTTAATAAATATTTCATATTTTTATTGAAAATGTCTTTTTAACGGTTTTTTTTTATATTTCAAATCAATTTTTATTTTGACAGCTCGAATAATCTGAATCGTGATGAAATAATGTACCGTGTATATATACGAGTTTTTATACATACTCTGCATACTGTATACTGCATAGACAATTTTAAATAATAACAATTATTAATAACAATAAACAATCACGTTCAATTGCTATTTATGCCAAAGATCTTAAAATTAAGGACATTTATCATAAATTAAGCTTGTCTGTGGATAGATTTGCCGCTTGCAACAATAAGTATCACAAGTGACAATAAAAATCAATGTTGAAATGTCGTATTACCGTAAAAAGTATAATTTTTTTTGGAAAGTTAAAGATATATTTTTGTATTTTCTTTTTTAATTAAAAGAAGTATTATTAGTTTCATTCAAAATATCTCAGTTCACAATAACTACGCCAAATGAAAAAAATGCAACTGAATATATGTACATATACACGTCTTACGTTGAAAATGTAAACAAAAATTAATAAATAATATAAGGTTTAGAAGAAAATTATACAAAAAAATATCAAATTAAATTAAATTCAATTAAAAATTATTTTTGATACTATGTGTATTTATCCGTTAAAATATTATTCATTTAAGATTTATTAAATAAATTGATTGAAATAACGTACTCATTGAGTTTGTTGTGGTACACTTGTATAAACTGACTTCAATTAATTTGACTAAAATAAAATAATTTTTCCGATATTTACCATTACAATACTTTTTTTATCTGAGAGTTTGGAAAAAATATGACTATTGTAAAATATCTTCAGTGAAAATTCAATTCAAATTAATAATTTGTTTTCATTTATCTTAATTATAAATATCAAAGAAAAAACATTATAATTATAATACTAACCTCACATATAAACAGTATTTTATATAACAATAATATATCCATTTATAAAAATACTTGACTCATCATGTTGAAAACGCATTTAAAACGCAAATAATACGCTGTTTGCCATTAGTTTTATAAAGTTGATGGTACTTATATTTTGACAAGTAAATACTTTTTTTGTTTTGTGTGTAAACAAATTTTGGATTAGATTGGATGAAATAGTTTTTTGAATTTTTAATCATCAAATAAAGTGTTTAAATTTACAATAATTGTTTTTTTTCTTTAAAATAAAAGCTGATACTAGAATGCAACTCACAGTGTGGCTGAAGAAGGAAAATAATAGTCGTGCCAGATTGCAAGGAATGGCAAGGAATTAAACAAATCAATCAACCCTGATGAAGCTGTTGCTAATGGTGCTGCTGTTGCAAGGTGACAAATCAGAAGAAGTCCAAGATCTCTTGTTGTTGGATGTTACCCCATTTTCTTTGGGTATCGAAACGGCTGGAGGAGTCATGAGTGTCTTGATTAAACGTAACACCACAATTCCAACCAAACAAACTCAAGCATTCACCACTTACTCTGACAACCAACCTGGTGCATTGATTCAAGTATTTGAAGGTGAACGTGCTATGACAAAAGACAACAAATTATTAGCAAAATTCGAACTCGCTGGAATTCCTCGTGGTGTACCACAAATTGAAGTCACCTTCGATATTGATGCAAACGGTATCTTGAATGTAACAGCAGTTGAAAAACAACCAACAAAGAAAACAAGATCACAATCACCAACGATAAAGGACGTTTGTCTAAGGAAGGTCAATGAAGCTGAGAAATGTGCTGAAGATGATAAGCAAAAAGAAAATATTTCTGCAAAGAACGCATTGGAATCATATTGCAATCATCGTATCGGTATCCTAATTTAATCGCATTAATACAATAACGACTCTGTGTGTGCCTACTCGTGTAAAATAAAAATGAAGCCATTTAACAATTAATTGCTTTCATTCAGAAAAAATATTCATGTATTACTATCAATTGGCAATCAATAATATTTATATTTATATACGAACGTATTTGATACTAATTACATCTAATCATGAATATCAGACTGTTTTGAAAGAATCACAATCGATCTTATAAAAATGGACAGATGGTTCGACTACTGAAAACAATCATGAAGAGGCTTTCGACTCCAATGAATTAAATTTAGCTGAATGAGGAGAGATTTATTTTTTTAACCTTTATAATTATTTATTCATTTATTTTTTTAACCACAAAAATATGAATGTGGAGGTTGTAAACATTAAAGTTCATACACCAGCAACAACAAGTCGTAGTTCTTCCCTAAGCTCCTCCACCACAGTTTCAATAACAATACACCATGCAGTTTACTCAACCACAGCAAAATAATCAACAAACTTACAGACAAACTTCAAACATAGTCACAACACTAACAATGATGATGACTTAAGTTCACACAACACGTAAAACCGATCTAGAAGACTTAAATACAACCAAAACACTTGTAGCCGATTCCTCAACATCGAAAAGATTTCAAAACAAGAAATTGTGAGTGAGATGCAATGCACATTAACTAAATATGAATGTAAATTCATTCGACTTTTAGAAAAAAATTGCCTGAGCCATAATTTACCATAATTGTGTGAAGCGAAACACATCATCAGCAGAACATTGTTTGAAAAAAAATTAAATTTATAAAAAAATAAATTTACTCCTTCTATAAAGTACTCATTGATTGATTACGATAAAAGTTTAAAATTTTTTTTCCTTTTTCAAAGTTTCAATTCAAGAAAATAAAAAGTTTTTCCAAATAAAAACTAATAATAATAATATAAGTTTTTTTAAAAGAGCTCATTATCGTATAAGAATTTTGTATATCTATTTTCGAAAAGAACCCGTCTTTCTTGTTCATGTGTAATCATATATGTCCCAATCTTTATCTTGTGTCACCAATATTTACAGCTTTTCTCGATCACTAGTTAAACATCACGACCTTATTTCCGTTGTACTTGTTTTAATATATTATCTGGAACTAGGCGGTGACACGGACCATAGATGACCCCGTCTAATGGTCATGTTTCTAGGGTCATATAATAAAACATACAAAGACCATGAATCCAGGTTCAAAAGAACATGACTCAGGGTAAAAATCCTATGGTAATGGTCAAAAGACCGGAGTTTCATGGTAAAAGAGCGGTGTTTAATGATCAAATTGAGAAATTTCGCTAAAATTTGCCAAAGAAACACTTTACACGAAGGTTATTTTTAATAATTGTTAATTATATTAAGGTTTTGTTGCAAAATTGTTTCTCGTATTGGAAGCTACAATGTTTTATTTGACCACTTTTTAGGTTTTCATACAAAAATTTTGAGAAGCCATTTGAAAACTGTTCAAATTAAGTTTAGCATTTTGAGAATGGCAAATACATAAAAATCATTGATTTGTATGTAAACATCTATAACGATATATTAAAAAAGTTACTTACTCTTACAAAGTATTAGCATTTTTAGAATAAATTGTGTTACTGTGCTGAAATTTGCCACAAGTTTGAATACGCTTCAAAGAGTTTTAAACGCTTGCTCAAACTCGTGGAGGAACTCATTTACATGACTCTAACTCGTGAAAATTAATATTTGAGGGGTTTCAACTTGTGGAAATGAATTTTTGATTACTTTTAACTCGTAAAAATAAATTCTTACTATTTTCAACTCGTGAATACTCGTGAATAGTAAAATTTAATTTCCGAAAACTCGTGGAAATTAATATCCGAGCAATTTCAATTCGTGGAAATTAATATTTGAGCAATTTCAACTCGTGGAAATGAATATTTTTTTTTTTAAACTCGTGGATTTAATATTCGGTGAATGTGGATAATAATATTAATTTCCACGAGTTGAAATCGCTCGGATATTAATTTTTCACGAGTTGAAATCGCTGAATATTCATTTCCACAATTTGAAATCGCTATAGTATTAATTTTTACGAGTTTTCGGAAATTAAACTTTACTATTCACGAGTTGAAAACAGTAAGAATTTATTTCCACGAGTTTAATGCAATCTTATATTCATTTCCACGAGTTGAAATCACTCGAATATAAATTTCCACGAGCTAAAATTGCTCGAATATTAATTTCTACGAGTTGAAAGCAATCAAAGATTCATTTCCACGAGTTAGAGTCATGTAAATGAGTGCCTCCACGAGTTTGAGCAAGCGTTTAAAACTCGTGGCAAACTTCAGCACAATGTTTTTATTTCTCTTGGTAAATAATTTCCCATACAAAACAACAATTTTTCATGTATTTGTCATTTTGACCTTATTTTGGATAATATTTTGCTGTGGTCAAAGAAAACATTTAAGCTTAAAAGTTATAAAACAAAGGTGAAGAAAAAAGGCAGTTAATTTTTTACAAATTTCATAAAAAGTTTTCAGTCCAGCAAAGTTGTAGTTTGAAACATTCTCTACTACTTTGCTTCAAATTACTTCAACCTAAAACAAAAATGTTATTTTTTTTAAAAAAGGAAAAATATGACTTAAATCTAAATATTTTAAACAATAATTCGTTAATAAAATTTAATAATAAAAGATTCAATTGTTTAATGCCAAAGTTTAAACATTTCATTTAAAGAAAAAATAATATGCATCGATAATAAACATAGTTGCTCCGGAATTTAAGACACTTACCCGTATAAAAGAACATGAAAAGAACATAAAAGACCAAAAAGACCATGTATACATGGAATGGTCATGGTCTTTTTCCTGACTTAAATGCATATAAAAGACCATTGTTCAATGGTCAAAGGATAAAAATTACCCAAAAAAGACCATTAAACTCCGAAAAAGAACATGAATTCATGGTCAAATACATGCCTTATGGTCCGTGTCATTGCCTAGATCTGGAATTTCAACATGCCTCTTTATAGCTGATGGCATGCATATCGCGCCAATATTAGACATGAATCTGAATTTTCATTTCAAAAGATGAAGATGAATTCATACATCGTTTTCAAATTTAAAGTATGAACAATTTTATTTTTATAAATTATTATTGTATCTCATAAGATACATCTACAGATACAGATTTTTTAATTTAAATGTATTTTATTTAATTAAAATTATCTGATGAGCCACCTGAAGTCATTTACATGATCGTAATTTATAAAAAAAAAATTAAACAATTTCTACAACAAAAATCAGCCAACTAAATATTTTATAATATACCTTAAAACGGTTAATCTAACCGCGTGATATGGTTAAATTTCCACTCATTATTTTAAATTACTGAGTTCCACTTAACATCAATGTATTTATATTTATTTATCAATGATTTTTTTCTTTCATTCAAAGATTACATTGTTAAGTTGTAATCTTAGTTCAAATTTCTCTCGTTAATCAAGGAACTTACTAATTCCTAACTTAATTTTAAGCAGTTTTTAGCCGTTAGTTTAACAATGCGTGTCAATAATTATTTATTTATAAAAAAATATATTTAAAAAATTACATTTAATTTAATTTTATGTTTGCCCCACGTCTTTTTTGACTTTTTAAAAGGGGCATCGGACAAAACTTTTGAAATTCATTTGTTGCGGCCTAATATATAAAAAAAAAAACTTATGTATGTTTTTGACGTTCATAAACTATTGATTGAAAATACTAAATCCAAAAATGATTCCCAGTGCACATTTGGTCAAACAAGTCCTCAAAAAATCATTAGTCCGATTTTCATGCGAAAAAAAAAGTAAACTAAGGCTTTAGCATAGACAAAACTCGAACAAATTATGGGTTTTCAAAAGTTTTTGCGACTTTTTGCAAACGATGTGGCATGGTTTAGACTAAATTTTGTAAGGCTTGCATAAGAATTCAGTTCCATGTAATTCACCCTTTCGGAATGCAGTCAAGATTATTGGAAGATTAAATGAAAATTTGTCATTCAAATCTGACCAAAAGTGCTCTAGAGGGTTTAAATCGACTAACTGAGTTGGATATTAAAATACATATATTTCTTTCCGTTCATAATATTGCTAAACAACTCAGTTTGTATGATTCAAATTAATGTTTATCTGAAAGGTAACGTCTATAATTAAGTCCATTTTTCCAATTCCAATTTTTTCAGCAGATGGCGCTAAATTTTCATCGATAATCCAACCATACGACTGTCTTGTAATTTTACTGTCAATTTTAACAAGACTTCTGACTCCTTTCCACGAAAAAAGGCCACAGACCATCAGTGATAAGCCACCATGCTCTATGGTTGCTATAGTAAACTTTTGATGAAATCTATCGGAGGGCCTTAAACGCATTCTATTTTTTTAGAATTTTTTTGAATTTCTAGAACTATACAAGCTTTGAAGCACACTTTTTGTTTAAGTTTACTCATTTTTGATATCAGTGTTTTTAAGGAGCGAGTTTTTAAACTTTAAATAGGTCTGTAAACCTCTCCCACTTAACCTCTCTGTAACAGTTCAAAGTTAAATGTCAAATTACATGTTTTCCTTCATTATCTGACATGATTTGGGTGGATTTAATCTGCCAAAGTGGTATATTTCGCGGTTATATTTGCTCTAAAGTTACTTCGTGGGTGAACGATACGATCAATTAATATTTATGGTGAATTTCACGATAGTTGACCTCATTTTTCACATTAATAATGATAAGATTCCAGACATCTTTTAATTTCCGATTCATATCTTAAGAATCAACAATTTTTTCAAACAATTATAATTTTAAATGAAGTTTTGGAAGTAAAAATGCTAAAGCTGAAAGAAAATAATCAAAATCTGTCGAATTGACGGAAAAATGTCAATATTTATTCTCAAACTGAGATACAAATAACTTACTTTTTACTTTTTTTTTTCGAATTAAAATCGGACTAATGATTTTTCGAGGGCTTGTTTTACCAAATGTGCACTGGGAATGATTAAAATTAATCTGTTCACTTTTTTTTGAATACTGTAATTAATCTTCATAATAATTTAATTAGTTTTTCATTCTTAAATAATTGCGTTACAGAAAAACATGTTGAAGGTATGAGTAAAGTAGATTGGGAACTTTTTTATAATGAAAAACAATTAAGTGGTAAGAACATTGCCACATCAGCATGCATTCCTCAACATCTAGAAAAACTGAAGAAACAATGTGAAGAGATTCTTAGAACATGCTTAGACAATTTGCTTCTTCATATGTATGTTAATGATTTCATAAATTTGTATGGTAAGTTGTAAATCACTCAATCTTTACACCGAAAATGCTAGAGTCTTTAATTTAAATTGGACATAATCAAAATTGGCCACATTTTAAAAATTCGGTAAATTTCCTAACCAAAATGTTCTTAAAGTTCCCGCTTTTTTATAAGGATATCATTTTTGGCAAATGACTTTCATTCGGTCATTTTTCATTCGAAAATTATTTTGGGGAACATTCGCTGGCAGGGAACATTCACACACCTTCTAGTTTGATACTATCCAATAAAAAAAATAAATTTTAAATGATGCCAAAAGATAGTATTTTGAAAGATATTTTGATGGAAAAAAATTCGCTTTAGTAGTAAAACAAAATTTCCGCCATTTTGCAAAATAAACACTAAATCGTCAAAATGGCTGAAAAATAAATTTCATCGAATTAAATTTTTTATTTTTTATCCGTGAAGAATTTATATATTTAATGAGTTTTATACTTTAAAGGGAGTTAAAAATGTAAAGTTTTAGTATCCATGGGGTTTTTTAAGTTTTTAATCCACATTTAATCATTTTTAACATAAATTATGAGATTTTAATCCACAAAAGCCAAAAAATGATGAGTTATACCCCGATTTTGATGACACATCCATTTTGATATTTCAAGCTTGAAAACACAAACATTTTAGATAATTTACAAATTATATCTCTTCCATATATATTTTCTTTCGCAGATTCAACGATGTTTAATAATAATTATTTTAATTTTAAATACCTAAGAATTTGTATGAAACGAATGTACCTCACCCTAAAATTTTAATGTACCCACCCCTTGGGGCACATTCACGTTTTTGACTTCGTTTAGAAATATCAATCTGGCACCGACAACCTGGAAGTTATCCGAAAAACCCTTATAGCCTTTTAAAATAAACACAATAACCAAGCTTTTAACACAGAAGTTTTTAGAATTTATTTAATTTTATTAGTTATTTTGATAATTTGAAAAATCATGCGTGAATGTTACCCTCTCTCCCCTAACACACAAATTTTATCACAAAAGTCGCATAAATACATGACCTTATTTAAAACGCCTTTCAGAAAAACTTTTTTGCGGAAAAAAGTTGCCATACATCATCTTGAAATACTTTATTATGAATATTCCACAGTATGAATTTTGACTGTTATAAATTCAAATACTGACAAAAGTGAGCACAAAAACACGTGATTGAATTTTCTTCAAAATTTTCCAACCCAAAATAAAAAATTTACCGTGAGTGTTGCAAAAACTGATTATAATATTATTAAATAAATATATTTTTCGACAAATTATTGCCATTTTTAGATCCATTTTCATTGAATTTGTTGATAAATCTTGGTGATTGTGTATTAGTAGCCACCCTAATTTTTTTTAGTTGTTCCGTTAAAATTACAATTTAATTTAACTCAAAATTCTTATTTCAATAAAATTAATTGATTTATGCAGAAAAACCTTTATTTTTCTCATTTTTTAAATGAGTTGGTTCAAAAGGGTTAAAGCATTTCCTTATTTATAAAAGTAATAACTTTTGTAGTTTTCTAACAAAATATTTGCGTTTGGAGTGAAAAGCCCAATATATTTAATTTGACGAAGTATCGTTACTCGTTAATTTAAATCCTCAGATAAAAAAAAAACACCCCTATTATATATTCAGAAAAATTGCAGAACATAAACTTTTCTTTTTTTTGGTGATTTAATAAGAACATGATATTTTTGCTGGCTCTTCCTGAACATTTTTTACTCAAAAAACTTTTTTTTTTATTGATCATTCATATTTGGATCAAAATCTATTAGAAAATACAAAAAAAAACAACAATTCCTGGGAAAGAGAGAGTTAATAAAAAAAATTTAATATTCGATTTGCCATAAAAAATTTCAATCAAGTAAAATTTCATGAAACGTTATGTAGATAATCGTCATTATTGTTTTTTTCTTTGACAGAAGACATGTCCAGATCAACATGTTGGTATCTCACATGTGACAGATATTGGGATGTCAATAAAAAAATACAAAGAAATATTTCTATTGAATTGATATTCGTCCTAGTAATACTGTTGTCAACCGGAGGATGTTTATTTTATTATATTATATGGATAGTTTTTGAGTAAGTTAAACTTTTTCGAGGTTTAATAATCAAAAATTTACAGGAAGAGTTTATTTTCATGAGTGTGAAGTTTTTCTTAATGAAAAGAATGTCTCCTTTTATTGAAATCTCCTTAATCAAAAAAAATGCTCCTTAGTCGAAAAAAAAAAATGGGGACCCCTAATTAAATATTAAATCACATAAATATTACACAGCATACATACGTACAGATATCGATACATACAATAAAATAATGAAGAGTGGTCGTTTATACGTTTCTTGGGATCGTGTTTAATGTTACGAACATGTAAATGTGTTAAGATGCTTCAAATGTTCTTAATATGCCCTGTCGGAAGTAAACTCTTGAGTTTCAGGTGCTTAACTCCTGATGATTCTTCAGGAGCTAACTCCTACTTTTCAGGAAATACCTCCTAATCATCAAGAGTTAAGCTCCTGAAATTCAGGAGTTTACTTCCGACAGGGTGGATATATATCTGATAAATATATTTGTGATAAGTGTAATGGTGATCATGAAACTCTTAAATGTAATAACAATAAACATGAATGTCCAAATTGTGTACTTAATAATAAGAAAAAATAAAACTATAAAATTTAAAACGTTGAAATTAAACATAAATTAATTATCATCAATTAATTAATTTATGGAAATAAAAATTTTTCAAAAAACTCAAAAAATCACAGTCCAAAATCTTATGAGCTTAAGTAAGTGAAGTTTATCAACTTCAAAGATACCGTCATAATAACAAATTGTACAAGTTTCAGATTTGAATTTTTCGCTTGTTTTATGTTTTTGTGTTCACATTTCCAAAACTTGTATTTTTGAAGTTGATAAACTTCACTTACTTAAGCTCATTAGATTTTGGACTGTGATTTTTATTTTTTATTTTTGAGTGTTGATTAACCCCCCTAACACTCAAAATCAGGTGATACATAAAGCACATTCCTTTAAGAGATGCATGTGATGTGAATGAACATTTTATGTTGTATGAAAAAAATTTTTCCTGTACGACTTAGATATGGGGTGTCTTAGGCAAAGTTGTTCAGAATTATTAGAAGAAAATTTTGGCATGAAAATTTTCCATTTTCCCGGAAAATTTCGGAATTTTCCACCTGGTCACCCTATTTTTTTGTATGGACACCCTATAATTTTTTGATTTATAAGCACTCCCACACTGAATACGAACATAAGTCTAGAACATACTTTGGGTCTCAGGTGAACCGTTCGGGCGCTACGCGGTCTGGAAGAAAATAGCGTAACAGCAATATAAAACTTGTAAAAAGTCTAAAAACTTAAAATTTTCAAAAAATACTCAAAATTTTTAAAGAAAACAAAGTTTTTAAAAAGCCAAATAATTTAAAAATTTCACAAGATTTAAAGAATTTAAAAAATATAGCTCTTTGAAAATTTTGAATTTTTTCCTGATTTGTGAAATATTACGTTTTTTTAATTTTTAAAAATTTTGACTTTTTTGAAAGTTTTATAAAACCATTTTTTTTTTATAACTTTTGAATTTGCTGAAAAGGAGTTAACCTTAATCAGTAATGGTAATCTCCTCAGTAATGTTCATGAAACTCTTAAATGTGATAACAATAAACATGAATGTCCAAATTGTGTACTTAATAATAAGAAAATGAATTTAAATCTTCCGACAAATCACACGTCCTTTCATATAAGTAGTCTATCATTAAATAACAGAATAAATAGAATGAAAAAAAGAGTTCGCTATGAATAGCAACCATTGATATGTATATTTACCAACGTACAAGGATTACTACCACATTAGAGTTTAATTGAATTATTGTTCAATGAAAAATTGCCTTACATTTTTTGTTGTAACGAAACACACATTACGAGTGAAATTTTAGATAGTGAATTAATCATTGATAATTATAATTTGGTCAGAAGTGACTCCATAAGTCGTCATACCGCAGAAATTGTCGTTTATATTAACACTTGAGTATTCCTTTAACCCTTGGAGGTCCTTAAGAAAAAGTTACGTTCGAGTCCCTAGGGTGAATATATGTTTATCTAAGTTGCATTTACTTTTAGCTTTAAAACTTAACTTTTTATTATTCTAATTTAATAACTGGATGTAAGTATTGTGTGAGAAATATGATTCAATCAATATTAGGCCCTAAAGACTCACTTTAACGAGGCAATTATATAATTAAATTAAGCAAGCGCAAAAAGAACCGTTTACGAAGCATATGTTCTTTTTATAAAATATTTTGGAAAATATGTACTCCTTTGTACCCCTAAAAGTATTTTAGAAAATACATAATATCTACAAAAACATTACTTTTTGAAGAAAATCCACCATTTTGAAAATTTTAGGAAAAAATTTTGAAAAAATCAGACAGAGCCTAAACCTTGAGCTCAATCTCAAAACTAATGATTAATAAATAACACAGCTTAACAAAATAAAATCGATGTGCTTGCTTTGAGAAATCCCGAAACACGTCAAAAAGATTTTTCAATCCTGATTATTTTCCACTTTGAAATTTTAAAATTCACTGATTCGTGTTTGTTTTATGAAATAATGAAATTTGTATGGAAAAGATCCATTTTCCCTTTAAGTTGAAATTATTAAATATCAAAGTTTAAACTTTTCTGAGGTTAATTTTGTTCCAAAGTGTCAAGTTATTTACAGATAAAATTCTTTATAATAAATACTCCTTATAGTGACTGCTCTGTATGTGAGGCACTCTTTATAAGAGAAAAGGTTATTAATGTATATTACGTTGTATAAACGTTAATGTATATTATAAAGAGTATAGGCTCTTTGTAATGACTGAAAATTTTATAAATTGTTTATTATAAAGAATTTTGTCTGTATATCATTGGAAAGAAGGCAAAAAGAGCTAACAGAAAATATAAGTTTCAATGTAATTAGCGAAATTTTATTGAGCTTTTTAAGGTAACAAATACAAAAAAAGAGAAAAAACTCATTTTTTTTATGTATCTTTAGAACAAAATTTATTATAAATTGAATATTATGCGGGCTTATTCTGAAAAAAATTATATTTTCTGTTAGCTCTTTTTGCCTTCTTTCTAAAAATATAAATAACTTGACACTTTGGAACAATATTAACAAATTTCATTATTTCATAAAACAAACACGAATCAGTGAATTTTAAAATTTCAAAGTGGAAAATAATCAGGATTGAAAAATCTTTTTGACGTGTTTCGGGATTTCTCAAAGCAAGCACATCGATTTTATTTTGTTAAGCTGTGTAATCCTCATGAGCTCCTCTATATTACTGAAAAAACCCGACCTCGCTCCGAAGGACCGTCCCGGAGTTTTGGAGCTAAATGTGAGTCAGAGTGTCCGTGTGACAGAGGTCAGACTGTCAGATTGGTGGCGGATAAACCGTCTGTAATACTGCAATTTTTCTTACAAAAGGAACTAAAAATGTAAAATTACATTGATAAATGAAATATTATTACAAAAACAATAAAGACAAATGTAAAAATATTACCTTTTTGGCAGAAAAATATACTAATTATAATGAAACTCTTAAATTGTTGAATCAGGCTGTGGAATCGGGCTTCAAAGCTTAAAAATATTACTTCTTTTTTCTTTGCATGTTGAATCGAGGAACCTTAGGATTAGTATGAACGCTGTTGTTTCCGAATTGAGATTTTTATGAGCTCAAAAATTGATCTAAAAAATTAGGCTACAGTCTGGAAAATTGTTAGAAATTCTGTGAAGTTTCGCAATAAAAAGTTTTTCTTTGTTGCATAGAGGAACCACCCAAAATTGGTTTCCCTCATATTTTTGAGTATCTGGCTCAAGAATTAACCTTCAGGTCCTTAAAATCAGGAAAAAAATCGTTAAAACCCGTTTGATTTAATTAACTTTTGAAAATGATTTTTAAATTTTTGATTATAGATTCAGGCTCGTAAATTTGGCTCTTAAACCTTATAACGATCAAATCTATGATCTAACCACTATATTTGGTCGTTCAATGGAGATTACAACATCAAATTGCACTTTTTATAACATTTCAGTGGTTTCGATTTTTACTTTATATGGAATGTTTTGGATCCAAAACGAAAGAACAAATTCGTAAGTTTCGTTTTCATGGCCCAACAATAAGCCGGATTTAAATTTTTTTCATAGTTTTTTACTAATTTTTATTCATGACAAAGTCATAAAGTTCCAGTTCGATTAGAGTTCAAATAAAAAAGTTACACGAGTTTTAATTTTAAAATTTTTTGGATCCAAAACAAAGAATACACAAGTGTTAATGACTCTTGAATTTCGAATGCATGACATGGTTGCCTCTTCTTTTGAATTATTAGTTTTTTAAGTCCTTCTTTCATTTTATCTATATTTTTCTATAACCCTTCTTTGCCTTTGGCATCTTTTACTGATATCTTATTTTATTTTTCACCTTTTCCTATTTCGCAGCTACTGGGTTGTCCATGAAAGCTGGAGCTTGCTTCTTAGTGGGAGCATGGGGAAGGCCGAAAAAAATAATAAATAATTTATTTTTTCCAATATTTTAAAAACTGGTATGGTTTCCCACTGGTCACACCAGTTTTTTAAATATTGGAAATTATAAAATTTATTATAATTTATAAATTTTTTTCGAGTTTCCCACTGGTCCCACTGATCCCACTAGTTTCCTACTGGGCCCACTGGTCTCCCACTGGTTTCCTACTGGTTTCCCACTGGTCTCCAACTGGTTTCCCACTGGTCCCACTGATTTCCTACTGGTGTCCCACTGGTTTTTGGTTTCTCACTGGTCTCCCACTGCTGTCCCACTGGTGTCCCACTGGTTTTTGTTTGAGAGTGTAAAATGATGAAAAAAAAAATGAAAAATTATAAGACAAATAAAAGTTATACTGTTTTGAAAAAAAAAAAGATACAGGTACAATCTCCATAATTGCACGTCTCTAGGGACCAAAAAAATTGTAGCAAAAAAAGAGAGTGTGCAGGTATAGAAAGTTTGACGTTTGAAAAAATGGCCGTTATATTTGTTTCACTAGGTTTATTTAATTTTAAATTTAATTAAACATTTTTTTTATCACGTATAAGGAGCTTTTAGCACTTAAACAGTAGGGGAGAGAGGGTAACATTCACGCATGTTTTTTCAAATTATCAAAATAACTAATAAAATTAAATAAATTCTAAAAACTTCTGTGTTAAAAGCTTGGTTATTGTGTTTATTTTAAAAGGCTATAAGGGTTTTTCGGATAACTTCCAGGTTGTCGGTGCCAGATTGATATTTCTAAACGAAGTCAAAAAGGTGAAAATGCCCCAAGGGGTGGGTACATTCGAATTTTAGGGTGAGGTACATTCGTTTCATACAAATTCTTAGGTATTTAAAATAATTATTATTAAAAATCGTTGAATCTGCGAAAGAAAATATATGTGGAAGAGATATAATTTGTAAATTATCTAAAATGTTTGTGTTTTCAAGCTTGAAATATCAAAATGGATGTGTCATCAAAATCGGGGTATAACTCATCATTTTTTGGCTTTTGTGGATTAAAATCTCATAATTTATGTTAAAAATGATCAAATGTGGACTAAATCACTGTTTTTAAATGAAAAAAAAATTCTGCAAAAAAAAATGTTTTTCTAATATATTTATATGGATGAATGTGCCCCACTTGTGAATGATTGCACATATTTTACAAATCAACACTAATTAAAACTCCAAAAACCATAAAAACTTAAAAAACCCCATGGATACTAAAACTTTACATTTTTAACTCCCTTTAAAGTATAAAACTCATTAAATATATAAATTCTTCACGGATAAAAAATAAAAAATTTAATTCGATGAAATTTACTTTTCGGCCATTTTGACGATTTGGTTTTTATTTTGCAAAATGGCGGAAAATTTTGTTTTACTACTAAAGCGAATTTTTTTCCATCAAAATATCTTTCAAAATACTATCTTTTGGCATCATTTAAAATTTATTTTTTTTTATTGGATAGTAGCAAACTAGAAGGTGTGTGAATGTTCCCTGCCAGCGAATGTTCCCCTCTCTTCCCTACATTGTGGTACTTCATTTTAATTAAAATTGCAATTTGAACATGAAAATTAAACTAATGAATATTGTACAAAAAAAACATGATTTTTATCAGCGCCTGTTGAATACTTTTTCATAGATTGCAAAGCGTTTACACACTAACACGTACAAATTTTAGACGTGTGATAAACAAAATATTGTATGGTGCAAATACGGAGATGATTTTTATAAGAAAATGATGTAGCAAATATATATATGTGTAATTAAAAAGAGTGAAAGTAACAAGAATTCGAGTCTGAGAGTCCTAATCCCCGAGAGATATCAACTTTCGGATTAGAAAATAAAAAAATTAAATTTGAAAAATTCTTGCTTTTCATTGTATATTGTGTACACATAAATGTATATCAATACATGGAGTTGGATTTCATAGAAATAAATATTTTGTTTAATTAATTATTCTTGCAGTATTATTTTATTTTTAACCCCATTTTATTTCATATTTGTCACAAACATTCTTTGACACAAATATTAAATAATTTTATAAAATTAATATTCGTCAATTGTTATCGTAACACTGGCAACTATATGTTTACGAAAATCACCTGTACAATGTATAAGAAGAATTGTTATAAAACCCTCAGGCAATCTAAAAGATTCATTAGAAATATATCATCTAAACATAAGAGTTATTAGGACAATCCAAAAAACATATCCAATGGGCTGTAGGTATCTTTACGGGACATGGCAAATTTAGATATCACCTGAAAAAAATGAAACTGATCGAAAATGATTTATGTAGATTTTGTTAAGAAAACTATGAAACTGCAGAACATCTTTTATGTGATTGCGAAAGACTAGAGTTTAAAAGGATTATGCTTTTTGGGAAGTCTTATCCAGATCCTCAAGATTTTGAACGGTATCAACTGAAATTGATTTTGAAATATATGAAAGAGTTAAAAATTTTCGAAGAATAATTAGAAGTACGCGGATTAAATTCCACGGTTACAGGCACTCTGTAGGAGTTTATAATTCTTATAGTATCCACAATAGGACCCGTAGGGACCGCGGTGGAGCCTTTATCATTTCTATTTACAAACCCAATGCGGATTTATACTTGTGTGTCTAATACTCATAAACATAAACAAAATTACAAAACAAAACAAATTATAAACATAAACAAAGTTACAAGGGGAGTCTTTTTAGTTTATGATAAAAAGTATACTTTTAATAATCTGACAAAATGGAAGGTAAAAATTTTCGGAGAACATTTATATGTTTTAAAAATTGTAATTTGGCGAAGCAATTTTCTAAAATGATTGTGCGAAAAACTACTAAAGAATGGGGTTAAAATATCTTCAGTTTAACGCTGGAAAGCGTATTAATGCTGCCAATTTACTTGAAACTTATGTGATTAATTGATGTAATGCTCATTCAAGAACCATATAGAAATAAAAAAAGGGGAGGTTAAATGTCTACCTAGAGGAGAGTTACTGTACAAACTTGATCAAAACAATCAAGCAAGAAGCTGTATTTGGCTAAAAAATGGACTTAAATATACACCTTTAACTCAATTTTGTACCATGGACATGACTACTACATTAATTTAAATTAAATTTGGTGAAGAAAAAACATTAAATTTTCCATTAGAATTTCGTCTATTAAAGAACAATTCCAATTTTGAATTCCTCTCTCTGCTTCTTTTATTTTTTTAATTTTTTAATATATGTAAAAATTTGAACTTATGTTTTGATCAATGATCAAAAGTAATTATAGTCCTAAACTTCATATTTTCTTAAACATCTCTTTACCAAACTTCGAATATTTTGATATCAAATGCTCCGTTGCATCGCTACTCTGCATTTAGGCATACAAAAGGAAAGAAGCCGAATTTTAAAGAGAGAGATACAATATTCATTGACAAACATAAAATAGTTCAGTTGCTTCGCAGCTCCGATATAAAATATTCTAATAGAGAGGATAAAAAATTTATTTTATAAAAATTCAAATATTTTGATGTAAATGCTTTGCTGCTTGCAGTTCCGCAGAGAGATTTAAAAAGTTGAATTAAAACAACAAATTTTCATCAAAATCGATGGATCACGAATTTTTAAATATTAATATTTAAAATAACCGAGCCCGGGGTCTGAATTTGTACGAATATAAAAAATACTGTAACGTAAATAATTCTAATAATACGATGTAACGGAAAAAAATTGAATAAGCATTAAAAACGTAGATAATTTAATAGACGGTCATTTTGAAGTTAATATACGCTTAAATCGTCTATTAAATTATATTCGTTTTTGAATAAAAGATAAAGAAAAATTCATATACACTAGAATCTCTCGTATATCAAATGCTCGGGGCGAAGGGTTTGTGATATATCAGAAAAATTGAAATATGAGAGACAAAGTATTATTTTGTAAAATTATCAGTCAAAAATATTTATTTCAATTTTAAAGTACATTTATAAATGTAGAATTCAAAATATCAAATTAGTTCCTTTGACACCTAAGTGGTGTACATTCGTAATATTTACCAAGAAGGTTTTTATTATCTTTAAATCTATTTAAAAAGTCACAGCGATCTGTTTTTTTTCATTTACATCTAATAATTTGAGAAACAGAAATTAAATTTAGGGGTTAAACATCAAATGTGTATACCACTTAGGTGTTAAGACTTAAGAGCTAGTTTTTCTTGTTCCGTTGTAACTCTTTTTGACTTGAGCCTTTTTTTGTGAGAAAATTATTTGTAATTTAACACAAATTTAGTTTAAAATACTGCGCTTCTCAAATATTCCAGAATAAAACTTATCCCGATTTTTAAAATTGACAACTTCTCATATATCAAATTTCTTGATTTATTAGAAGTTGTCAAAATTTTACAAAATTTGATATACGAGAATTTGATTTATGAGAAGTGGCTATATGAGAGATTCTAGTGTATTTTCATTTTTTTAGTGATTAAATTTTCTTCTTTCTAAATATTAGCATTTTAAATGTTTTTCACATAAGTACTTATTTCAAAGGTTAAACGTAACTTTTCAAAGGCTTCAGCTAGAAAGCTCTAATTATATTTGAATTTGAAACAATTTCCGATAAAAAAGACGTATAATATGAAAGCTGTGTAGAACTATATATATATTTATCATTTACCACATCAATGTAGCTTTGTGTAAATCGAATTTAAAGTTTTTTAATAATAAAAGCGTAAGAAAAAATGTTTCGTGATAAATTTGTAAAAAATTATTTTCAATTATATTTCAAAAAAGCTAAAGATTTTCGAATCTACAATTAAAAAAAAAATCTTCTTTAATTTACCGCCCAATTGAGATTTATCACAATTAAAATGATGTGCGATATGACATTCACAAACAAATTAGTACTATTTAAAATTGAAATTTATGAAAATTGTAATTAATATAATAGATAACAGTTGAATAATCAGAAATTAATAAAAATTCTCTTTTCGGTAAGTAACCAAACCGAAATAAAAAATTAAAAAAAAAATTTTTTTTCAAACTTGCTTTGCAAGTGTCATTTATCACATTTATTTAAAAAAATATTTCTAAATGCGATCTGGCACATTGTGATCATTTTTTATTTTCTGAACAAACTTTAAAATTTTATTTTTTTAAATGAAAATTTAAACACAGAAGAAGACATTTCTGCAAAAAACTGAATTTCGACAAAATCGTTTGGGCGTGATTTATCACATTTGCAGTCCAAATGTTTTAGGATTTTTTAAAATAAAACAATGGATTTCAAATTTATTAAATGAATATATTTGCTTGAAGTTAGCAAGGACCTTAAAACTGACTATAAATCGATGGGAGAGGGTGAGAATTGGGGGTCTGATCCTCCCTGCGACCTTCTGGGAGGTCAGCAAGGACTTTTATAGAACAAAATAATTTTTTTTTTCACCAAGGACTTTGTAAATTTAACCCTGTCTCTAAAGTCCAGCTATGTAAACAAGGAGTTATCGAAAAATCCTGAAAATAACACCTGCAGAAAGGTCAAAACTAACTTTCTGCATCATTAGATTTTGATTTTTCATCCAATGCTTGTCCCATTGACCAAAAATGACGTTTTCCTGATTTTTCGTGTTTTTTTATGTATGAATAACGCCACTATTGTATGAGCTATCAAAAAAACCTGAAAACAACACCTGCAGAAAGGTCAAAACTAACTTTCTGCCTCATTAGATTTCCATTTTTCATCTATTTTGATACCGATATGCTTCTCCCATTGCCCAAAAATGACGATTTCTTGATTTTTCGTGTTTTTTGTGTATGAATAACGCCACTATTAAATGAGCTATCAAAAAATCTTGAAAATGACACCTGCAGAAAGGTCAAAACTAACTTTCTGCATCATTAGATTTCCATTTTTTATCCATTTTGATACCGATATGCTTGTCCCATTGACCAAAAATGAGGTTTTCCTGATTCAGGTGGACCAAAAATGCATATCGGTATCAAAATGGATGAAAAATGAAAATCTAATGATGCAGAAAGTTAGTTTTGACCTTTCTGTAGGTGTTATTTTCAGGATGTTTCAATAGCTCATATAATAGTGGCGTTATTCATACATAAAAAAACACGAAAAATCAGGACAACGTCATTTTTGGTCAATGGGACAAGCATATCAGTATCAAAATAGATGAAATATCAAAATCTAATGATGCAGAAAGTTAGTTTTGACCTTTCTGCAGGTGTTATTTTCAGGATTTTTCGATAACTTCTTGCTTACCTAGCAAGACTTTAGAGACAGGGTTAAATTTACAAAGTCCTTTTTAAAGTCCTTGCTGAAAAAAAATTTATTTTGTTCTATAAGAGTCCTTGCTGACCCCCCAGAAGGTCAGAAGGGAGGGTCAGACCCACAATGCTCAACCTTTCCCATCGATTTAGAGTCAGTTTTAAGGTCCTTGCTAACTTCAGGCAAGTAATGAATTTTTCAGATTTGGATTTATGCAGTGTTATTCAATTTTAAATTTCTTTTTGGAAGGCTCCGAAGACTTATTTTCAATAGAATTAGATTGATTTTAAAAATATTCGCATTTTCTTCAGGTAATCAACAAATTCTGATTTAATTAAACCTGATTTACAAAGACTAAGTAAACCATTCTTTTTGAGTTTTGACACACCTTTTAGACCAGTGCGAAGCACTCCCGGTGTCTGAAGAGCAGAAGTTTCCATTCCAGAAATCTTCATTGACATCCAATCAGACTCAAGTTGATTTCAAGTTGACTAAGCTCTGTCAGCGATTCATCGTATACAAAAATATACGATTGTTTGCTTACTGCATCATATATTGTGAAGTTGTGAGCTGTAATTTTGCGTTTGTAATAGAAGCTACTAGCGTCTGCTTTGCGAATCGAAATTCCTTTCTCATAATCGAAAATGGCCCAAATAGTTTTACCGTTCGATATTGCAGCGTCCTTCTTAAATGTTTGCTTTATTGATCGTGCTAGATTTTTTTTGCTTCACATGATTATTAAATTCTGTTTCAAGGGACGATTTTTGACTTGGCAATGCATATTGATACTGTATACATATATCACATGCATCATTTCTGACTACGTGGAATGAGAGGTCAAAATCAGAGTTAAAAATACCACGCGCTCAGTTACTGTAAGTGACGGATCAGGTATCTATTCTAAATATAATTTGTACATTTTAGCAATCGAAAGATCACTATCTAAAAAAAATTTGTCATAATTTGACGAGAGTAGTGAGATTCTAATTTAGGAAAAGAATTTATATGCTGAAGGACTAAATTTCGTTTTTCAAATCAGTGACCACTAGTGTATGTCCGGCTCGAAGATCATCATTTAAAACACCATTTTTGTTCAACATTTTTCTGTGAGCGGTTTTTACCATCTTTTCTGAAATCGATAATGTGTTCAAGAACGATAACTGACATACTCTCAACATTTCTTCGAGACCATTAACGAAATTTCCACTTCCAATGAAATATTTTCTTGAATACGCTGATTATTATTTTTGAAGTTCTGCACACCATCAGATCTAATGGTTGGTAATTTACAAAATTTGTCGAAAAAGTTTTTGCGAATATCATACGAAAGTCTTACAGTGCATTGAAATCGGCAAGAACAGCAAAGATCCTTCATTTCTTTAATTGGACGGATATTACCATTTTGATTTAAATAGCTTGTTCCTGACAAATTGGCTTGTCTTCTTAGATTCATTTGCCAATTTTCACATGACTTGGATTTTCGTTTCTTTTTCTGATCTGGAAGTTTCACAATATTTTTTTTGAATTCATCGTTTTCACATTCAATTGAAATAAATTCACCGGTTACAGGATAAAGGACAATATTTTTCGTTTCTTTTCCATTTTCATGTAAATCACCGGTGATTTCACTAAAAACTAATTGTTTCTCACTCATTTTATGTATTCATATTCACTTTTCTCGTATTTTTTTTGATTTCTAATAAGATAAATCAAAATTATTATTCAATAAACAATTGACACAAAACTAAAGACATTTTTTTTGTGTGTTCTCTGATTTTATACTCATTTATGGTCGATTTGAAAAAAATGCGTGAAGTGGGACGGTTATACCATCAGTCGAATGTCTGTATCAGTACTATCGTGGATTAATTTAATATAGAAAACTGTTCCAGAATGTACCAAACGGTTTATTATTCGAAAATGGTGAATTTTGTCTTAGAAATGCGCTCGTGTTTTTCGTTTAAAATTACGTTCTATTTTTTTTTTAATGTTGACAACTAATTTAAATTGCCTGTTATATTTTTTTTTTTGATTAATTCATGACATACTGATGTGTTTACATTTTAAAATCTAAAAAAACAGTTATGAAATTGATAATTAAAATAAAAAAAAAATATTGCAAAAAAATCAAATTAAATTCATTTGGGGAAGACATTTTTTGACGCAGTTTTTCATTTGGACCTCGTTTTGATTTTTTTAAAGTGGATTGACGTTATAGAGCAATTTTCCAAAGAGATTAAAAAAATAGGGCATAGTTTTTATGGATCTGTGGCTTTACTTTTATTAAATCGGGACCTCGGACGTTATGTTACAAATGGCATCCCTTGCCAAAGGCAAAGAAATAAAATCATAGAGAAATAAGTATATTTAAAATAAAAATAATTTAAAAATCAAAATTAATATAAAAAAATCAGAATAAGCTTAAAGCGTCAAAAACCTCAAAAGGACGTATAATGAGATACGGCCTAATTTTACGGACTTAACGATATAGTTACATTTATGAATATACGCTTAAATTCTTTCTTTTCTTTATATCAAGCAATCGCACAGTTGCAATACCTCACACTCAGATTGTAAAAAAAAATCAGCAAGACTTGCTGCAACCGAAAGAACAACACAAAACGATTAATTTAGAAGAACATTTTGTAGTAAAAGAAAATTTATCTCTGAACTGCAAGGAACTTGAACTAACTGATCAATATATATATGTGTCTTATCCATCAGATATTAAAAGGTAAGATATCTTTTTTAAAGTTAAACTGGCCTGTCGGAAATTAACTGTTGAAAAATTAGGGTGTCCATTTATATAAAAAATAGGTTTGCCATGCAACTTTTAGTAAAAATAAGTAAAAAATTTCCACGAATTTTCCGGAAAATTTGGAAAAAAAATATTCAGAATAATATTTTTACCTAAGGTGGATCCGTGGACATTTTTTGAATTTTCACTAAAAGTTGTATGGCAGCCCTATATTTTTATATGAACAGTGTTCATACATTGTATAACCGACTTTTCGGAGGTAACTCTATATCAAAATTATCATGCAAGATCTTATTTATTTTCCAAATTTTTTACATTTTCTTTCATTAAGGCTTCTACAAATACCGGGGTTTCAATGTTATATGGAAGGATGTCCCCCTTTTTTTTGGTTGCGCATTTCTTCGTTTACACATTTTGATGAAAAAATTAATTAAATATTAAGGAGGGAACAATAAAATTAGTTGAAAAACAGTTTGAACTAGTTAAAAATATATATGAAATATTTCAATTTGAATCTGATTAAAGTTATAGAATAATTTAAGAATAGCAAATTAAAGACCACAGGAAAATAAATAAAAGTTCAATGATTTGTATTAAGTAGCACCTAGCTTTTTAAAATAAATTAAGCAATACTTATACGTTAGTATTGCGCTTGATTAGTTCATAAATTTTTTTGAAGAATATAATAATTGCACTTTAATAATATAATAAGTTTTTATATAATTTATACACAAGAAAGCACAATTCAAAATTTTTCAGTAAGAAGTTTTTTAGTTTTAATGTATTCAAAGATATAAAGTATTCATAAAGTATTACTATTTGGTATATTTATTTTTATAATACTTTTATATTAGGTCATATATACGTGTGTCAGCAAGAACGTCGCCACAGCCTTTCTGGGCCTTCGTAGACCCATAGTTTCTTCTAAAACTTTATCTCTAACATTGAATAAAACTAAAAAGTAAAAATAATATAAAAAAAAAATTCTACCTAAAAAGTGAAAAATAAGAAGAAAAATAAAGTATTTTAAATTAAACACAAATTTGTTAAAAGTTGAATTTGTAAATTGAATATTTCTTCGTAATTCTGTGGGTTACGCCCATATCTCCATTGTCGTTCAAGATAGAAATGAATACATGAATATATTGTGATTGAGTTAAAATATTTCATCTATTTAAAGGTGCAAGAGAAAGTGAAGAGTAATAGAAGAAACTATCATGATTGCAAGAGAAAAATTGGCATTCTAAGCAGTTTTCTAGATTGATAAGATTTATATGTCTGAAATAAATAGAGATAGCCCAGCGGGAATTCCCGGCGAGAATTCACGCCGGGAATAAGCTCATTCTCGTTCCCGATTTCCCGCTTTTTCTGTTTTATTCCCGGGAACGGGAAAGAAAAATATAGCTTCTTTAATATACGAAGATTAATCTTTTAAAATACCGTTAAAAAAATATAACTTTTAGCTCAAAGCTTTTCTGTTAATGAATTTCTGTGTATCCAATTTCTTCTTTGTAACTTTCAAACCGATCGTATATTTAAGAGTCAGAAAGGATTTTAACGTCCATTATTTGCTCAATTCCATCGTTCGACTATAGGTTATTTAGATTTTGCTTCATGTCGATTTCCGCCGATCTGGATCAGAGAACTCACTGTTCAATAGCTTAATATTCTCTTGACAAAATCAGCTTTCGAGAAAAAATCTTGTCAAGTTATATTTGCTTTATATTCTCATACACAGAAAAATTTCTTTCGTAAACGTTTTGATTTGTACGAAAATATGAAATTTTTGCGTCTAAGATTCTTATTAACTTTTTCGTCACAAAAGTGTTAAAAACGGTCAATATGGTTGTAAAAATGGTCAAAGCTCGCAACAAACAGAATAATTTACTCGTTTTTAACCCTTGAAATTCTTTTTTACTCAAACTAATACGACCAAGGAAAAAAAACTCAATTATTTCTTTGATTGTACAGTTTTTAGTTTTCCCGTTTCCCGACCCGGGTTCCCGGGAAAAGCCTGATTCCCGTTCTCGTTTCCCGTTTTTAAAATTCCCGGGAAAAAGGCTATCATTTCAAATGATAGAGAGTTTCCTCCAATTTTAAACTAAGTTAAGAGTTAAACTTTGATTTTCTCATTAGATTTTCCTTTTAAACCTTATTTCCACCTTTTTAGTGCGTTTTGATTTAACTGGGTAATTTTTAGAGTTTGAAAACTCTCTGTTACCAATACCAATTTGGTGTTTTTTTACTTTTTTTTTTTAATATGTAGTGCAAATAGCACAATATGTGCCTAAAGCTCTTTAATTTTACTTTTAATGCACACTTTTGGATGTTTATAAGAGATTAATAATTTATTAATAAATTTTAATTCTTTTTTTTTTCAAAAAAAGATATTTAAAATAAATTTAGGGCCCTACCGGTATTTTTTTAGATTTTTGAAGAGCTTTAATACTACGTGTATCGCCGTATTTTGTAAACTAATTTAAAAATGGTGGTTGATAGCAGAAAAAAGAGAGATGTGAACCTTGCACCGTCAAAAAAATGAAAAAAATACCATAAATTTATTTTAAATATCTTATGTTTGAAAAAATAAAGCGTGAAAATTCATTAATAAATTATTAATTTCATAAAAACACCCAAAAGTGTGCATTAAAAATAAAATTAAAGTGCTTAGGCACATTTGCTCTAAAGAGTTAAAATTCATAATTTGAACATATCAATAAGTTAAGAATTTATCTATATAAAGTACCCGTAAGTCTACAGTAGATCGTATTTTCTGATTTTTATGTTGAATTTTTATTATTTTTTAAGAATAAAATTGGTAAAATTGTTGCTGATTTAAAATATTTTTAACAATTTATTGGATTTTTTGCATATATCGTCGTGTCAAAAGATTCCAAGATATTTAAGCATGAATTTATTCATAACATATAACCAGTGATTCTATCTAGGGGGTTTCCAGAAACCTTTTGTTAAATTTTATGACTTTGGAAAGAATTAAGTTTTGATACCATTCTCCAAAGATTTTTTTATCAATCGGATAACGATAATAATTATAATGGATCACGATCATTTATTTTTGAATAACTTAATTCAATTTTTATTTAATTTTTATTTAATTCCTCTAATTACAATTTTTATTTTTATTGTTTTATTTATTCACTTTGCAATTTAAAAAAGTTTGAGCCTTTCGAATATGTTTAAGCTAATAATGCTAATAATCTATTTTTTAACATCTTATATCTTAAAAAAGGTCAATAGAGAAGAGAAATTTAAAGGTAATTTTGTATAAGATGAAAAGTTTGAGCCTTTCGAATATGTTTAAGCTAATAATGCTAATAATCTATTTTTTAACATCTTATATCTTAAAAAAGGTCAATAGAGAAGAGAAATTTAAAGGTAATTTTGTATAAGATGAAAAGTTTTCCCAGGAATAAAAAAAAAAAAAATGATCGATGCATTTCCAAGTGAAAACAGTTTTATTTTTCTTATATTTATAGGGTATTTTTCTTGGTTTCCAAGATTATATTCTCTCTTTTTGATTATATTTTTTGATTTAGTTGTTCAATTAAGCTGTTAACCTAAGCATTGGGTAATAATAGATATTTTGTCACCATTTTATGAGATTTTTTATTTAATCTGAATTTCTAATATTTTTTCACATCGGACAATGTATTAAAAAATTAAAAGAAATAAAGCGACAATGGACTTGACAACCTCCCATATTTCACAAAATGTGAAGTATGAAAGGTTGTCAAAATTTTCATTAATGTGATTTACGTGAGGTGTGAATTAATGGAGGGTGATACACTAGAGGGAATAGTGTATCTTCATTCTAATAGTTTTCATGCAAAGAACTACTTCCGCCTATTATGTACGTAGAAAAATAATAAATGCTAACCTCTATCCAGTTTTGTAAAATTGCATTTCCATGGGACTCATTTCATTATGATACTTAAAATTTTTACTATTTTTCTTACTATTTTTCTTTTTTAGCAATTCTTTTCTCTTTAAGCAATGCAGGATGTCGAATACTCACGAACTCTTTATTATAACATTAACATAACAACACACAAATGACGATTTCAATTTGTAAAAAAAAATTGTTCACTTTTTAATAAAAATTTATTCAAATGTACTTGATTTTACATTTCAATGTTAGTTGATGAAGTCATGACTTCACAATTGTTATCACGAGCTGACATTAAAACATATCCATCGTTACCCCTATAGTTACTCCATGAATTTTTGACAAGCCAGTACATTTCACCGTTCAAAACGCTATAACCGACCGTACAAGTCGTTTTTGCATTCTGGATCATAAAATGCTCCATGTGAGTAAAAAGTGAATGTACGACGAGGCATCAATTACAACTGACAGCAGAGTTTTTTTGAACAAGGCAACTCATCACCAGACGTAACATTTACGAATCTAGTAATTGGTGCAACAACGGAAACATTTTTTACATTTTGGTTCTTCGCCCATTTTTATCATCCATTCGTATGTACGATAATCTTCACAACCATCACAACCATTATTTCCAAATCACCATGAGCAATTAACAAATGGGGAGAAATATAAATAAAATTTCGGATGCCTTTATTTTTTGCTATAAATTTGTACACTGGTTCTTCATGCCATTCTAAGCATCAGTGCAAAAAAAAATTTTTTCCGTACACACGTTCTCGAGATATCGCGCTTTGAAATTTCGCGAATGGCGCGCGCGGCCATTTTTTGACTTGTGATATCTCGCGAACCACAAAACGCAGAAAAAATTCTAAATGTGTTTTGGAAAGATATGAAGGATATCTTTATTAATTTTTTATAATATTTTTAAAAAAATATTGATTTCATAATTAAATTTCAATTTAAAACTCTATTTTTCCATTTTCTGGTAGTTGCACGGGATAAATTTTTATTTTTTTAATATGATTCTGCTTTCATATTCAGCAATACATTTATTTTGGTTTTGGTTCTGGTAGCCTTAAACTTTTAAAGATACAGAGCCTAAAAGAGCCATTTAATTACAATTGTTATGAAAAAAGAGTTTTTAATGATGTGTACCAAACATTTGAGTAACATAAGACACCAAAATGAATCGCCAAAAGTATGAATATTCTTGTTTTTGTATGAAAAAGTCACCATCTGAACTTTTTAATGAAAATTTTTTTTTTGTTTGATTTTTGACATATCGACTTACAGTAGATGTTGACTTAACGCGTTGTCGACATATAGGGTAAACGATGTAACACAAATATCATGAGTATTATTAAAGTATTCAACACATCCAATTGCATTAATTTGCTGTTCCAATTCCTGTACTTTCTGTTTTTGCTTCGCAATGAAATCTTTTTCACTTTCCAATTATCTTGTCAGAATATTCCCTGTACTCGCTCAATAGTGTCTTAGCCGATCCATCTCCTGATCTTTCAGTAAAATCTGTTTATTTACATACGTTGAAATGAAAAGCATTTCAAATTAATTACCTATTTAACAAAAACTCGTTGCATTTCCTCTAGTTGTGACTTAAATTCAGCATTCTTTCAGCAAAATTTCCATTACAAAGAGTACACTCTGATGTCTGTGGTCCTCTTCCAAGAACTTGGAATGGTTGTAAATTTTTCGTTGTATTTCTTGATGATTTTACACATTTTGCAAGCAATATGAGGCTGAAGTGAGAAATGCTTTTAATAGAACAATCAGTAGATTAAGAGTTGACAAAGGAACGGAATACGTTTCAAATGATCAAAAGTCATTTTATAAGTCAATAAGTCATTGTATTAGAACAAACTGTTGGATATACACCACAACAAAACGGTGTAGCCGAACGTTTTAACAGAACAATAGTGGAAAAAGCTCGTTCAATGTTGATTCAAGCCAATATGCCTGATTATATGTGGGGAGAAGCAATATACACTGCTGCTTACTTAATAAATAGAAGTCCTACGAAAGCTTTGAAAGTCAATAAAACTCCAGCTGAATTATTTTTTAGTAGTTAGTAAGCTTCGTGTATTTGGTTGCAAAGCATTTGCATGGATTCCATCTCAAAAACGTTTAAAATTTGATAAAAAGAGTAAAAGAATATGTGATGGTTGGATATTCAAGTAACAGTTATCGACTATAGAACAAAGAATAACAAAATATTATCGTATCAAGAGATGTGAAGTTTGATGAAACCGTTTTTCCATTCAGTAAAGTCACAACAAGTCAAGAATATAGTATCAATGAGAGTGAAAATTTTGTTTCAACAACGTTTCATAAAACAAATGATGAAATTAGAATTCCTGAAGCAAGTGGGGGAAATACAAGTAATATTGGTGCTTCTGAATTGAGACGTAGTACAAGAAATCGTAAACAACCTGATAGATTAACATATAAAATGGAAAAATTTGATCAAAATATTGCGCTCTCAGTGTCAAAAGATAGAAATAATATCAAGGATTTTATTTCGAGTAAGAGTGCTGTTGAGCGCTCGCTTAACGGTAATTTTAATGATATTTTTTCTGAAGAATCTAATACTGCTGATGATATTTTTGTTCAAGAAGAAGAAAAATTGACTGATGACTTGGAAATAAATCCCTTTGCGCTCACAGTGCCAACAGTTAGAAATGAAATCATGGAGTTTATTTCAGGCAAGAGTGCTGATGAGCGCTTGTATGATGGTAATTATCCTATTTGTAACGATGCAAATGAAATGTTTACTGCCAAAAATATTTTACATGAAAATGATCCTGATGCTTGGTGTGAGGAAATACTTGCTTATAATTGTTTTGCACTCACAGTGCCACCATTTAGAAATAATATCAAGGATTTTATTTCGAGCAAGAGTGCTGATGAGCGCTCGATCAATGGTAAATTCCTTGAATATAATTTAAAAGATCTTGATACTGCTAAAGAAATGTCTCCCGAACCACAGAATTACAATGAAATTTTCAAACGAGATGACAGTAAATTTTGGATTCAAGCTGTTGGTGAAGAAATCAAGTCATTAGAAGAAAACCAAACCTGGAAGCTAGTCAAACGTACAAGTGAAATGAAACCATTAACTTCTAAATGGGTTTTCAAGATCAAAGACAATGGAAATTCAATTAAGTACAAAGCAAGATTAGTGGCACGTGGTTTTCTTCAAAAATATAGAGTAAATTATACAGAAACATTCGCACCTGTAGCAAAATTAGCAACAAATCGTATTGTTTTGTCAGTTGGAATGCAACATGGTTATAAATTTCATCAAATGGATGTAAAAACTGCTTTCTTTAAGGGTGATTTAGATGAAAAAGTTTTTATGGAAATTCCTGATGGAGTAAAAAGTGTGTAAATTGGAAAAATCATTATATGGACTCAAGCAAAGTCCTAAGTGCTGGAATGAGAAGTTTAACAAATTTATGATTGACAATGGATTTTCAAGATCAAAACATGATTATTGCTTGTATGTGAAGCAAGGACACAAACCAATTTTTATTGTGCTTTATGTAGACGACTTGTTAATTGTAAGTCCCTCCGATGAAATAATATCAGATATCAAAAATAGATTGAACAATAGTTTCAAGATGACTGATTGTGGTGTCTTAACAAATTTTCTTGGAATGAATTTCAAATTTTCTGAAAACAGTTTGAGCATTATACAAACAAATTCAATTGAGAAAATGTTATCAAGATTTGGTATGGAAAATTGTAATATTGTTCACACTCCAATGGATAATGGATTAGAAAGAAGTTCAAAAATTGTGGAGCAACCTTATAGAGAGTTAATTGGCTGTTTAATGTATATTATGTTGTGTACAAGACTAGATATTTGTTTTGTTATTGGATATTTGTCAAGATATCAAGAATACGCTGGTGAAGATCATTGGGTAGCAGCCAAAAGAGTGCTTCGATATTTAAAAGGTACAATACAAGATGGATTAACATATGGATGTAAATCTCAACCCGCAATTCAAACTGCTGATGGTGATTGGGCTTCTTGTAAAATTGACCGGACATCTGTGTCTGGTTGTGTTATTAAAGTTTATGGTAACACAGTGTCTTGGTTTAGCAAGAAACAACAAACAGTTGTAACATCATCATCAGAAGCCGAATACATAGCATTAGTGGTGCTGTTACTGAGACTATTTGGGTCAAAGGAATCTTAGAAGATTTAGGTGAAATTGATCAAAACTATTGTGTTAAAGCACATCTATGACAACGTTCATTAATTTGTATGTTGTTTTGCGCGCATCCATGTTACTGCGGTAAAATTAAGAACTTTATTTTCATATGTGTGTATGCTAAATTTGCTATTATTGTGTATACCGTAAAAAATTATAACATACATTTATAGTTCGCGCATTTTATTTAAATAATTAACAAGTGAAATTTTGCTCTCGTAATAAATAAATTAAAAACATTATAATATATTAATAAAAAAAATAATAATAGTATAAAAAATAATATAATATAATGACATAAAATAGTCATATTTATTAAAAAGTCATATTTGTGAAAAATTAAACAATAGATTTTGTCATAAGCTCTAAAATTTTAAAATGTGCTGTATGCCAAAGTGAATCTGATGTAGTTGTTTCGTTACCCATTATAGAGTCAACCTAGGAAAAATGGTCACAAATATCACATCATCACTATTAATTTCTCCACGTTATAAAAAAATTGTCTCTCTCATTTTGATAAAAAAAAAAATGAAGCTCTGAAAAACCCATCTCTTACTTGTGGACATTTGAAACATCTTGTTCATTTTTGTTTAACAAATGTCTTACAGCTGCTGTAAAAAATTTGAAACATTGTGTAGATATGCATATAAAAAAAGGCAAAAAATCTAAAACAATATCTCACTACAAGTTAAAAATAATGAGGTGAAAATTATGATTTTTTTAAAAAAATTCAAAAGATAATTTTCTTAACTAATTTTATTTTTTTTATTAATAAGGCCGCAACAAATGAATTTCAAAAGTTTTATCCGATGCCCCTTTTAAAAAGTCAAAAAAGACGTGGGGCAAAAAAATTTTTTTTGAACCAGATTTTCAATTGAAATTTCATGTTTTTCTAGAAAATTTAAACAATTTTAAAGTAATAATTACGTTATTGTGTCGAGTTAGCCTAAAAAAACCTAAATGAACAAAAAAAATCCCATTGAAATTCCTTTTGCAAAATTTTCAAATAGGAAATTTTTAACGGTCAAATTTTTTAAAATAGATTTTATTAATTTCTGAGTGTGACTAAAATCAGAATTATTCGATTCGATGATTTATTTGTAAAATGTTGCTAATAACATTCTCAAAAGGTAATTAATTAAAAATGTAAGCAATTACACGTCTGTTATTGTTATTATTTCAAAGAAATTGCCTTAAAAACAAAATTTGCGAGTGGAATTTTTTTTTTTTTTTGGCCTTTTGGCCCCCCCCCCCATCTAACATTTTATTGGATTAGGACAAAACTTTCGATTTTCATTTGTCGCGGCCTAAAAATATTTTATATTTAGTTAATTAATTTTATTGCGTTTGTTTTATTTTACCTTATGCAAAAAAAATAATTTAACTTTAGATTTTAAGTGAATGGCATATACATTTATACAAATGTGTACAGAAAAATAGAAGAAATAAAATAATAGTACTACTTTTCGCCGCAGTAACATGGTAGCGTTTTGTATGATGAGTCGATGTCTTATATGTGGTTAAAGTTTATGCAGACAATATGGGATGCATAGCAATGTCAAATACAAATGAAAATAAACGTGTGAAACATATAGACATCAAATATCACTTTACAAAAGACATGTTTGAGAAAAAACAAGTGCAAATTATCAAAATTCAATCAGATGACCAGTTAAATGACCAGTTGGATAAAATTTAGTTCTTGCAATTTAAAAAATTATTATTAAATTGAGTATTATATAGCATGCCCTGAACATTTACTTCATTACAAAAACTATAACGTTTTTTCAGTCTTTAACAGGATTTTAACAAATAAACATTGTTTTAAACAATTAAAATAAATCTTACAATTTATTAAATAAAATAAGAATTCTTCTTATCTAAGATTTTGTAATTTTCAATTTCTGCAATAATTTTCACAGAATCAGGTTTATTGAATTGAAGGCGTTCAATTGTGAGTTCATTGAATTAATTTGATCCATTGTTTCATCCAAGCGGACTTGTTAGTTGCATCTTTTATGGGATTCGTATTCTAATTGCATCTGAAAGATTTTTCAAATAAATTTAGTGACTCGAAGTAATGCAGTTTAAATTTTACCTTTCTTTTTATTCATATTTGGAGACTTTTTATTGTAAATTTGATACGAGACTTTTCATTTTCCTCAATTTTCCTAAATCTTTAGTTTTTTCATCATTTGAAGTATGTTTTGCTTCTACATTTCTTTGTTTGGCAATATATTGTTGTATTTGTTTCTCCCATTATCCAATATGTTTAATGAGTTTAGCTTCACGTTTTGCTAATTTGTCATTCTCTTCAGTCGTCTACAAGTTTTTATCACACAAATTTCACGATTCAATTAAAGGACGTAACTCTGATATTGGGTACTATTTTGATCACGTTCCGACCCCAATAGTTGGATCATGTTTTTCAACTGACTAATTTGCAAATGCTTCGCTAAATATTGTTGTGTTAACGATTCCAGGCGAATATCTGATACTAAGGTGTCTCCTGACGTCAATTGCTCATTTCATAAATAATAATTTTCTGAATAATAATTAGTATCTTAATAACATTACTTTTCAGTTAAAGTTTCTGCTTCATTTCATTCGCTTGTTCCAAAATTCGTCATTTGTTTTTTCAACTCATCTATTTCTTCGGTTCTGCATATCAAAATTGCATTTGACCTTCATTATTGGTCGGCAGAAATCGACATGAAGCAAAATCGAAATAACCTACGGTTGAACAATGGAGTTGAGCAAATAATTGACGTTAAAATTCTTTCTGACTCTTAAATATACGATCGGTTTGAAAGATACAAAGTGATGAAGAAATTGAAGAATACACAGAAATTCATTAACAGAAAGGCTTTGAGCTAAAAGTTATATTTTTTTAACGGTATTTTAAAAGATAAAGTTACGTATATTAAAGAAGCTATACTTTTCTTTCCCGTTCCCGGAAATAAAACAGAAAAAGCGGGAAATCGGGAACGGGAATGAGCTTATTCCCGGCGGGATTTCTCGCCTATCATACCCTGACAGCTTTAAAATAAAATATTGTGGAAATGAATACCGAATTGTCCGAAATCTTGAATAAATTCACTTACATACTGTAACGTTAATAATTCTAATATACGATGTAACGGAAAAAATTTGAATAAGCATTAATAACGTAGATAATTTAATAGACGGTATTTTTTAAGTTAATATACGCTGAAATCGTCTATTAAATTATGTTCGTTTTTGAATAAAAAATAAAGAAAATTTCATATATTTTCATTTCTAATCACTAAATTCATTTCTAAATATTAGAATTTTAAATGTTTTTCACATAAATACTTATTTCAAAGCAAAAATAGGTTTGTCAATGTATAAATTTTACTCAGATTTCTAATAAATTTTTGAACTTCTATTTATAAACGCTAAATTTGAATGTATTTTTCGTCAATATACGGTTAAACATTTTCCTTTTTCGTCAATATACGAAAGGTCATCGTATATTAGATTTATCTACTTTACAGTATTATTTATTACACTTTTTTAATAAAGAAAATTCAAATTTTCCGTATAGAATTGATTTAAAAATTAACAAAAATAACTTAAAAAATATTTTTTCAAACTAATTGCAGCATTTTTTTTATTAAAAATCTAATAAGAAGTATAAGGAAAGCTTAAAAATTACCCTTTTTTATGTCAAATTTAAGGTTTTTTGATGAAAACTTTATTTTTTTGTATGAAAATAGAGTACATGACCTGAGACAAAATTAAAGCGCGTTTCATATCCTACAAGACTGCTCAACATACCTTTAGAGTATTTCTTATAATTTGCCTTCAAAAATAAACATAAAAGTTTGACCATTTTGTCATTTTTGGCCATTTTATTCGTTTAAAACAGTTTAATTTTAAAATCATTATAAAATCCTTGGACGAGCATTTAGGATTTTAATTCCAGCAGTTTTAGAGTCCTCAGGGGTTGTACTTTAAGGGTCAATAGGCTTTAGACTTGGTGTATTTTTTTTCTTGAAATAGCTTGTTTGGTGAACTGTGGTTTAATTAATTGTTTTTTTTTTCTTTAAAATAAAAAATGATGCTAGAATGCAACTCACAGTGTGACTCAAAAGACATAGAAGAAGGAAAATAATGGTTGTGCCAGTTCTTGTTGCAAGATTTCTTCAATGGCAAAGAATTGAACAAATCAATCATTCTGATGAAGCTGTTGCTTATGGTGCTGCTGTTCAAGCTGCTATTTTACAAGGTGACGAATCAGAAGAAGTCCAAGATCTCTTGTTGTTGCATAATACCCCACTTTCTTTGGGTATCGAAACGGCTGGAGGAGTCATGAGTGTCTTGATTAAACGTAACACCACAAATCCAACCAAACAAACTCAAGCATTCACCACTTACTCTGTATTGATTCAAGTATGTAAATGTGAACGTGCCTTGACAAAAGACAACAAGTTATTAGGGAAATTCGAATTCACGACTTCCTCACACACAAATTGAAGTCACCTTCGATATTGATGCAAACGATATCTTGAATGCAACAGAAGTTGAAAAACAACCAACAAAGAAAACAAGATCACAATCACCAACGACAAAGGACGTTTGTCTAAGGAAGGTCAATGAAGCTGAGAAATATCGTGCTGAAGATGATAAACAAAAAGAAACTATTTCTGCAAAGAACGCATTGGAATCTTATTGCTTCAACATAAAAGCCACCATGGAAGATGACAAATTGAAAGATAAACTTGCTGAATCTGATAAGACCTTGATCATGGACAAATGGTTAGATGCCAATCAATAATATTAATAATAATAAAGAAGAATAGAACATCGTCAAAAGCAATTGGAAGGCGTTTGTAATCCAATCATTACCAAGTCGGATAAACCATTCTCAGGATAAACTGGTGCTGGATACTATTTAAAATGGAATGGTATAAGTTTCACACGAGAATCGGAAATGAAAAAGAAGCAGTTCACTTGGAATTAAATAAAACAAACATAAATTATTTAAATTATTATTTTATTTTTATCCGCCTCTTTTGGCCAGGTAAACTTGCCGTTGAGCATTAGCCGCATGCATTTTATGCATTTTTATTTCGGCTTCCGTCAACTGAAAAAAAAAATTATAAACTAAAATCTATAGAATCCGCGAATTTTCAATTCAAAAGTTTAAAAGAACCGAAGCCCAAAAAGAAATCATTAAAATAAAAAAATGAAACTATAAATTAAAAAAAAGGGGCCATGTTTTTATGGCGGCCATGATTTTTCGCGTTTCTTTTTTTAAATTTAAAATTTAACTCATTCGACGCCGCTCCTAGAAATATTGAGTTTTGAACAAAAAGTTCTTCTACGATCTATTCTTTAGGTAAAGTGAACACTTTCTCTTCGATGAAAATTTCAGGTTTCATATAAAAATTTTACAGGAGAGCCATTCAACTGTTTGATAAAAAACATCTTAAATTAAGACTCTAGAAAAGATTGACAAAGAAATTTTTTGATATGAACGAGAAAAGTGACCTCAAAGTAGGTGTTGCGTTGAAGCAACGAATGACGCGAATGAGTTAATGAAAATAAAAAACTTACATCTCCTTCATCCTGCTCTAATTGAACAAGATATGACCGCTTTAACTAGTGGAAGTGGTCCACCTGGGCCTGTTGTTCCGTCAACATCTGAAAAAAAAAAATATCAAAAAAACAGATGAAAATGTAATTTTTCCTTATGAAGTTATTAACTTCTAAAATAAACTTTTATAAAAAGTTAGAAAGCTAACTAAAAAGTAAAAAACAAGAAAGTTTTGAGAACAATTAAATGTTTTTAAAAACATTTTTTAAAAGTTGAATTTTCAGTTTTAAAGAAACATCGTGGTCTTAAACCTTCTTAGGAATGTTTTTAGCTTTAACACTTGATTTAAGGTTCTTGTAATTGAAATATTTCTCTCTTCGATCTGAAAATTCAACTTTTAAAAAATGTTTTTAAAAACATTTAATTGTTCTCAAAACTTTCTTGTTTTTTACTTTTTAGTTAGCTTTCTAACTTTTTATAAAAGTTTATTTTAGAAGTTAATAACTTCATAAGGAAAAATTACATTTTCATCTGTTTTTTTGATATTTTTTTTTTATTTTTGACTTTTTAGTTTTATATTTGTTTAAATAAAATAAAAATGATCTTTGTTTTAGAAGCATAAGATCGAAAATCAAAAACGTCGATGTGTCCACATTCTGTTAAGAGAATTCATGTGTATGAAAAAAAATTTTTTTTCAAGTTTGTCTTAGGTCTTTCTTAGGTGTCTTCAGCAAAGTTGTAGCTTATTTTGAGAGGATTTTGGTGATATAATTTTTTTTTTGATTTTCTGAGAATTTTTTGAAAATTTTTAATTTTGGTGAAAAACCGTTATTTTTGACCAAAAGTTGTTCAGAAACTTTTTTTTTTGTATGAAAATCAAAAATTTTAATGATGAGGCTACCTCGGCCGGAAAAAAAAAGGTATAGTTTCAGAAGAAACTATGGGTCTACGAAGGCACAGAAAGGCTGTGGTGACGTTTTTGCTCACACACGTCGATGTGACTGAATATAAAAGTATTATAATAAGAGAATTCATGTGTATGAAAAAAAAATTTTTTTTCAAGTTTGTCTTAGGTCTTTCTTAGGTGTCTTCAGCAAAGTTGTAGCTTATTTTGAGAGGATTTTGGTGATATAATTTTTTTTTTGATTTTCTGAGAATTTTTTGAAAATTTTTAATTTTGGTGAAAAACCGTTATTTTTGACCAAAAGTTGTTCAGAAACTTTTTTTTTTGTATGAAAATCAAAAATTTTAATGATGAGGCTACCTCGGCCGGAAAAAATAAGGTATAGTTTCAGAAGAAACTATGGGTCTATGAAGGCGCAGAAAGGCTGTGGCGACGTTTTTGCTCACACACGTCGATGTGACTGAATATAAAAGTATTATAATAAGAGAATTCATGTGTATGAAAAAAAAATTTTTTTTCAAGTTTGTCTTAGGTTATTGGTGTCTTCAGCAAAGTTGTAGCTTATTTTGAGAGGATTTTGGTGATATAATTTTTTTTTTGATTTTCGGAAAATTTTTTGAAAATTTTTGAATTTTGGTGAAAAACCGTTATTTTTGACCAAAAGTTGTTGAGAAACTTTTTTTTTTTGTTTGAAAATCAAAAATTTTAATGATGAGGCTACCTCGGCCGGAAAAAATAAGGTATAGTTTCAGAAGAAACTATGGGTCTACGAAGGCACAGAAAGGCTGTGGCGACCTTTTTGCTCACACACGTCGATGTGACTGAATATAAAAGTATTATAAAAATTCAAAATTTATAAAAAAATTAAAACAAAAAATTTTTTACATCATTGCTACAAACTTGGAGAGCCACTGCAGCTTCTTCCATTAATAAGCTTTTTGCTTGAAGTGTTGCCTGTTAAAAAATGTAAAAAGTAAATTAATTTTAATTTAAAAAAAAAAAAAAAAAAATTAAAGCGTTCTTACCATTTTGAATTCTTCATCTTGGTGAAATTTTTCCGATTTTTGTTTTGGATCAATAATTTTGTGCCAGTAAAAAGTTCGAATATCATTGGAAAATTACGAGGACAATCAGAAAATACTCGAAAAAAATCGCATAATGCACAGTAAATTCCATAAATCCTAAAGAGCTCGGAACAACTCCAAAAAATTAACTGTGCACTATGCGATTTTTTCGAGTATTTTGTGATTGTCCTGGTTATTTTCCAATGATATTCGGACTTTCTACTGGCACAAAATTATTGATGCAAATGGACACTCTAATAATCGGAAAAAAACTTCACCGAGGCTATGAAACAAGTTGTACTTAACAAGATTTTAACGTGGTGGTTCATGAAGTAAACCCACCTTAGGCTTTAAAATGTAATTTCATTCGAAAACTTCACTCAACATACATTGTCCAAATGCAAACTATTCATGTAACGTCCCGTTTTGAATTAATGATTTAAAGTTTAGGTAACATTCAACGATTACTTCGATTTAATCATATATCATAAGTTTGCTCAATGTACATCAGTTTATTTCAATATCATCATTTAGGTGGTTCATAAAATCACACAGCAAATGTTCGTTTTGTAAATATGTATGCATGATACTTTATTTTTTTTATTGATCAACTTCTTAACTCTAATACACAAAAATAAATATTTTGGTACAGATTTTTTACATTGGTACGAAAATTAGAATAATTAATATACAGTGAGTTTTTGAGGTCAATAAAGAGTCATAAAAAAGACTAACGAAGAGTCATAAAGAGCAACAAAGACTGATGTTAACTTTTAAAAACTCACTGTATTTCTACTAAGGTTTTCTACTTTAAAATGATGTAACCATATTGAGGATAAATTGAAGTATGATCAGCTTCATAAACGGGCTCCACCATGACCATGCATTTTACTGATTGGTTTAGTTGAATTGAATGTCGTGACGGTTCGGTTTGTTGGATAGCCATAACATGTTTATTTTTGGCAGATACTTTGTGTGCTTTCAAGTGAAAAGTTCCATCAATTATATCCATTTAAATAGATTTTGTAAAATAGGACTAACAATATAAATTCAACATGTTTTTCCTAAAAGACACATAAATATTTCATCAATATCAAATCTTCCAACTGCCTTTATTTTAATTTAAGAGAAAATAAAATGATTAGAGCTCTTATAATTCAATATGATAATTTTTTTACCACAATATGGTCGAAGCTTCAGCGGATATTTTATTCTATTATTTATTCAACTCGATAATAATTAAAAAAAAGTACAACACTACTAAATGGCATTTTTTTCATTGCATGTTAATATAATTACAATTAAATATTTAGTTTTTAAAACCTGTGGTGCATTAAGGGTGCAAAAATTAAAATAAGGAGTGCAAAAAACTTATTCCGTTTTGATTTTTAGATTTTATTTATTGACAATTTTAAGAATTCTGAAAACTTGTTAAAAATAAAAATTTGTTCGAAAATTAAAAATTATTCCAGCAAAAATGAATTAGTCTAGTAAAGTAGTTAAATATTAAACTTAGTATAAAATGCAGAAAAAATCATTGATCAGAATCTAAACCTTATGCTTGAATCAACTGTCACGCATTCCTTTATCATTGCAATTCAATTAGAAGATGTGAATGCATTTGCATATGTATCTTTGTATTGGAAATATTGGAGAATAATATATTGCCCATTTTATGCAACAATTAATTTAAAGAAATTTGATGATGCCATTTAAACAGTTTGATGACTCAAAAACAATATCCATATCGTAACAATATTAAAGATATCTAAAAATGTTTGACTGGTGACAAGACTGTATTAAAATATGAATTTAAATACGCAAACAATTGTTTCTTCTGTAACAGTTTTAGATTAAGAAAAAGTTCATTTTTGAAATTAAGTTATTATTAATTTCTTGGTTATGATGACAGTGCATATCATTATGAAGAGTTTCTCACACGTTAAAAATAAAACTCATTTAGATAAAATCTCATAATTTAATTTGAAAATTACTTGATTATAAATGTTCAGTTAACCAGGTGTTGGTGGAAGTTATTCTAACATTTAGTCAGTTTTTAGTATTTCTTGGAAATTTTTACCATAACAAAGTCGTTGATGCGTAGTCGTTAATTCTGTTTTTAGACTTTCCTGAAAATTTTTCCAAAGACAAAGTCGTTGATGAGTATACAGATCAATAGAGGACATAAAAATACACATACGTCAATTTGGGTTTTTCGATATGACCCTCCAGAAGGCGCTGAAAGCGAAAAAGTGTTTTACACGGAGAAAAAAATTGAAAAACAGCAAAAAAAAAGTCAGGGTAAAAGTCATTGATGACACTTGGACCGTGTTGGGGAGGGTCCGGGGACTCGAGGCTGACAAGGTCGTTGATAACTTCAGTCTAGTTACTGTGAGCCACCTAAATAATAATATTTTTTAAAACACACTAAATTAAGGTTTGATACTTGTACAGCAATCTAAGCTAAAAAATCAATGAACTTATGAATGAAATAAATGAACGTTTTAAGCATTTCAATGCAAAAATTAATCGAATTAAAATAAGATAAATAATAATAAGATAAATTTCATTTATTAAAGAAAAGAACTTTTATAAGTACATGTATAGATTTTTTCCAATGATAAGCAACGGTAGATAAGATTAAGCAGTAAAAGGTATTAAGTGGTTGTAATAGCAGTTGATGGGATCAAACGACAATCAAACAGGAACAAATGTTAAAAAAGCAATGAATTAGCGCCAGCAGGCAAATTCGGAGTTTTGGGTGAACACGCACGTTCTTAAAAAAAATATAGCAAGACAATTGCATATCCATTTCGCATTTAATCATTGCCATCATTTTGCTTTGCATTCGATTGATTATTATCGTGTTTTTCTGATTCACCACCGTCTTGAATTGTGATATCTGATAATTGTTCGAAAAATTTCATGTCCGAAAAATTTTGATGTTCGAAAAATTTGATGTCCGAAAAATTCTATGTTCGAAAAATTTTATGTTCGAAAAATTTTATGTTCGAAAAATTTTGATGTTCGAAAAATTTTATGTTTGAAAAATTCTATGTTCAAAAAATTTTATGTTCGAAAAATTTGATGTCCGCGAAATTCTATGTTCGACAAATTCGAAAATCGCACTTTAATTTTTTTTGTAATTATGTTTATTCATTTAAAATTTCATCTTTTAATTCAAAGCGCAACGGTTCTTCTCATAACATTTGAAATCAATTTAACATTTTGAAATACATTAAACATTTTAATGCGCGCACCCAGCGGAATTTTCTTACTACAGAAGAATTTTTATTCTAATTTTTATCTTAGTATTGCTCCTTTTATTCAAATATCCAGTTGCCGTATTCTTGTACATTATACGCGATACTGTTTTCGTTTGAATATTATCTTTAATATGAATGTTTATTGTGGGTTTTTTGTATCGGAAGACAGTCAATCCGTCAAACTTTATAATTTTGTGGCCGAAGGTTTGTCCATTGATTAAACGAGAAATTGTTTTTTTCCCAATGGCTTCCCATGTTTTCATATTTTTCAATCCAATTAAAGATGGTTTTTATATCTTTACCATATATTTTGGCTAATTTCATTCTATTGAATGCCAAAAAATAGTACGCGTAAAGAGTATGATGAATGGTATTTTCTTTAGCATGCTTTTCTTTAACAATTTCCATAATATTTGTCATATTTACCTTTTTAAATATAATAAAAGTAAATTTAATTACCAATATTAATAAATTAAATGATATTTTATTATTATAAAATAAATAAATCAATTTAGAGAAAAAATATCTAGTTTCAAAAAAAAAATAAGATGTAAATATAGCATTATGCACGTTGTATATACACACACACAATTTTTTCGCTCAAGAGAAATGTGTTCGCTGTTGAAAATTGTATGCTGGAAATTGGTGGTGCGACGGTAATATTAGTGTTCCAAAGAATAAGATCGTTGAAACAAATGTACGTGCATACCATAAGTGTTCTATGGTGTATGCTCAAATTTAATAGATACTCGTGTATCCTGTGCAGACATTTCTGAATAATTTTTAAAATAAAATAATGCCGCAAAAATTTTAATTCTGTAAATTTTGCAATTAATTATTATTTACTTATTATATTAATGCAAATGAACACATTAAATGATGTTTTACATGTTTATAATAAAATAATCACTCCAAACGTTTTCAATCACAAAAATATTCAGGGTGGGACATCGATGAGGCTTTTTTTTTGTATGTTAGCTCCCTATAATTTTTTTCAAATTATTTATTTTCAGAAATTTAAATATGGTAAATTATCAAAAACAAATCAAATTTTTATTATAAAAACAAATTGTTTTAAATTTCATGATAATTTGAATGTTTACTTGTTTAAAACGGTAAAAATGACAAAATTCTCCCATACAAAAATTGAAAGTAATGCCCTTTGTTTTGTGTACACCCAAAACAAATAAATTCATTAATGGAGTTTCTATATTTCTTTCCTAATAAACATAGCAAAAGTGTGTAAATACGTAGAGAAATTGTTTATTTATATCTGCAACAGTTTTACATCCATTAAAAAGTTAAACATTGACTTCTCATCTTATTCCGTTTTGGTTATTTTATCCTTTGCTTTGCATATTTTTAAGGAAGAAGTAAAAAATTGTTCATCTCACTGTAAAATATACATGAGATTTATATGTGTCTCTGTTTTTATTTAAGTCAAGTCCTACTAAGGTATCGCTGGTGTATAAAAAAAATGATAAAAAATTAAATAAAAAAAAGTTTTGCTTATTCCTAACTTTTTTTTGCTACTTTTTACTTATTTTCTTCTGTACTTTACGTTCAAAGATATATTTAAAATAAAAATTCAAACACCAAAATCATTTTTAATGCTAAAATAAAATGAAATGAAACAAAAAATATTGTTTGAGATAAAAGTTTGCCAGTAGTCAAATATATCTTATTCAGATTATGGTTTGAAGTTTTCTTTTTTGCTATGTCCTTAAGCAATATGAGAAGGAAATGTCTTTAAATTGAATTAAATTAGAATTTGAGCAGGATGTTACACTGAAAGACAATCTCAAGTCACCATTGAATGGTCGCAGTTTTATAAGTAGTATGAAAATCAAGCAAAAATCATAAAAATATCATTTCTGAAGCACCCAACCATTAATCAATTACCCTTGAATAATTTATTTGCTAAACGGAAACAATTTTCCCTGATTTATTTTAATAATACCACATAATGCTATTAAATAATATAAAGAACAATGTGATGTATGGTATATCATAACAATAAGTAATGGTCAAATCAAAATAAAACAAAAAATAGCAAAATTATGTATTTCTATTTCTGCTGTGTGCTTCTTCAAATTCAATTAACAATAAATATTGCACAAGAATACAAACAAAGCATGAAATGAAAGAAAAAGCCTAAAGGATTTCAGTCATGATAAATGGTTCGATGTATGAATTATTACTTTTTTAATGATATGACGTGGTACCGCTAAGAAAGTTTTGTATTTTTTTCTTCAACAAAAGTAATCATTAATGAATTCCTGATAAATTTTTATAATTGAATGTTTGTGTAAAGAAAATTGAAGAAAAACGATAAAAAAAATCGGAATGTGGGCTAGGTCGTTTTGATTGGAAATTATATGATTGGTAAAAATTACAATGTTAAGAAAATTGTTTATTAAAACTTAACTAAAAGTGCATTTTATTTTAAAAATATGAAAAATATTAAACACTGGGCAATTTTTCAATATTTTTAACCATTTTTTAACGGTTTACAGGTTTAGATATTTTTTATTTCACTAATAATTATTTATTGAAAATTACCAGAATACCTTATTTTCAATTGTTTTTTCTTCGATGATCTTTGAAAAGCGTCAATAAGGAAACAAATGTAATCTAATCCACAACTACGGCTTTCGGAGATCTTATTTGATCACCTTTTTACAAGAAAGGCAATTTTCATTTTTAAAGTATATAAACTTTTATTTTTTTTGGCTTTTACCAAGTTTTAAGAGAGACATGAAAAATATAAATATTTATATTTACTTATTTTGAATTTAACCCTTCATTTGGTTGGTTTAGCGGGTTTCGGTAATTTGCGAGTCTTTTCTGTAATTATCGGTTGAGACATGGTCACCTGACGACCTTCGTCCGTTACTTCAAGGCCTAAGAATAAAATAATAGTGTAAATTTGATTACTATACGACATACATAGTTGGCTTACCAGTTTTTGGTGCCACCGGTTGTGATGATTAGGAAGGTTGTTCTAAAAAAATATCACCATATAAGAAGTATATGAAAAATATGAAAAAAATGCTTACCGAGAAGGTGTATTTTCGGAGGAATTTTTGGTTTTCTTAACCCTCGGTTCAGCGATAATTTTTTACCCTTACTTTCAGCGACGGGGTCTGGCCAGACCCCTAACTATTTTAAGTAAAAAATCATGTTTTTGCTAGTTTTAGACAAAAGTCACCTTAAGCAAAGTTGTAGAGAATATTTTAAGCTACAATTTTGCTGAACTAACCAAGTTTACATTTGATGTATTAAGATCTCAAAAATGGCAAAAACGCAATTTCGTTCTAATTTTTCGGTACAAAAGTGACAAAAAATCAAATTTTCGTAAGTCTTAGGTTAAAGTGACTTGAAGCAAAGTTATAGAGAATATTTCAAGCTACAACTTTGCTCAAGTGACTAAGTCGATGTTTCATTAATTTAGAGCCCAAAAATGGCATAATACGCAATTTTGAGCTCATTTTTCGGCTTTTTTTACTCAACTGACCAGGTCCATATTGTACATATTAAGGCCAAAAATGGCAAAATAAAGAGATTTGAGCTGATTTAATGGTTTTTGAGCCATATTCATATTCATATTTTCGGTAATTGTAGGTAAAACTGGTGTGAGACAACGGTGAAGGGAATATCTTAATAGAGCTAATATATTATGTTTGTTTGTATTATGCGAAAATTTAATATTTTTTATCAAAATCTGAAAAAATCAGTTTTGAATCGTCTTGTCATGTTTTACTTTTAGTATATGCCCTTTTCATGAATGTTCTTTTCGTGATTAATTCGAGAATATTAGGTGAATCGGACGCAAAACTGTACGAAAACCTCCATTTCCTGAAAGAACTTTTAATTAAGAAACATGATTTTTCAAGCAAAAACATAAAATTTCTTAATATTTTATTTATATTTTATTTATTGATATATTCTTGATTGATTTTGAAATAATCTTTTCAACTTTGCTTCAAATCAATTTTACCTAAAAGTTACGGAAATATGATTTTTTACTGAAAAACCGAAATATGAGCTCCGAAATGAGTAGTTTGCTATTTTTCGCCTCGTATTTTATGAAATATCGACTTGGTCAGTTGAGCAAAGTTGCAGCTTAAAATGTTCTCTACAACTTTTCTTCAGGTCACTTTTACCTAAAACTCATAAAAATAGGACTTTTTTGTACAATATATTTAGGGGCCTGGCCAGACCCCGTCGCTGAAACTAAGGTGTATTTTTTTAAAACCTCCAAAACACCTAGTTCAAAAGGTTTCTATCTGGTTTTTATTTTAAAAATTGATAGAAAACAAAATTTTAGGAAGCTACTCCGAATTTGAAGTCGCTAGCTCAATTAGAACATAATTAAATAATTAATCAAAAATGAAATGTGCCTGGCCAGACCCTGTCGCTGAACCGAGGGTTAATTATTGTGTTCTTTGATTGAGCATGCCGAATTTGTTTTTCAACCTTTTGGTCTGCAGGAGCTGTTTAAAGTGAAAAAAAATAATTATGTTATTTGTTAATCTCTCCAAGAATCTACGTAAAATTTTTATAGAACTTGCTATAAATAAAACATATAACATTGTATAAGAATTATCCAGAAAAATTAGGAGAGAGAAAGGGTTAAAATTGACATACAATCAAAAATATGCATATGGTTCATGACAATATGTAACTGGATACATATTTTTGATTTTACTCGTCCTTACGTGGGGCAAGTTGTGCTGCAAACAGCTGATCACTTGGGACTTCTTTAATTACTTCCACATCATACAACATATCAACAAGTTTGGCATCTTCTTCAAAGAGGTTTTCATTGTTTCCATCTATGAAGAAAGCTTCAGGGCCAAATTGTCTGATGAAATTCCCTAATTCGAGGAAGTTGGCTTCGTCATGAGTGGAAGTTGACATCGTCGAATGGAAGCTGTTCGTAATCGTTAGGAAAATCAAATCTATTCAGCCGACGAGAAACGAGCATTAGTTGTGTTCAGAAAGGAGGACTGTCTACAACGTGAGGACAAGATTTTGACACAGTTTAAAGAGATGATCAATCAGCTCCAGAACCTAATCTCAAAACTAATTCATCCTTGTGACCTCCTCTATCTAACAAAAAACCGTCCGATGGACCATTTCGGAGTTATGGACCAGAATGAAGGACATTGGCGAAGCGACGGAGTGTCAGAGTGCCAAAGATACGGCAGACAAACCGTCTGTAATACTGCATTCTTCCTTGAAGGGTATTTTTCATAAGTTAACGCTTTTTTTTAATTTATTTCTAAGGAGTATTCAAATTTCACGCCGAAAAACCGTTAAAAAATTGATTAATTTTTGTTTTCTGATTTCAGCTTTTAAGCTTATGATGATGAGCAGAAATTTTATATTGAGTTTCTTTTTTAATAATAATAATAAAAGATTTTGAGACAGTAAAATCCAGATCAAAAAATGTGTTCAATCATCCACGATTACTTACAAAAAAATAACAAAACAAAATCAATTTAATTCAATTTTTTTTCTACTTATCATTTTATTTTATCATCCAGTGATCTATTTTCGTATCCGATAAGACTCCCAAGCTATTACTCAAACAAATAAATATTGTGTTGACCCAAATTATTTGCATCTTATCGTTTTATATTTTTTCTGTATAAAATAGTAAAAAAAATCAAGCATAATCTTTCCTTTCAACAAACATTTTCTTTTTCAGTATAAGACACTGTACTTAAGTGGATTTTCTTTGCTGTTTCGTCTTTTTTCTCATTCCTTAGCTTTCATTTCTTTCTTTTTTTCATTTTAATAAAACAACAACATGTTAATGTAAGTAGATTTTCCTTATTATTATTATTATTATAATTTTACTTATTTTGCATGCACAATGATGTCGTTTTCGGACATTTATTTTTTTTGTGTGTGTGCTTTCAAATTTCATAGACATTTTATTCTAAAATAATATGAGGATTTAATAAAATTGGAACCATTAGCAAATATAACGAAACCATTTAAGGGATGTTTTTCAATCCAATGTTATTTTTGTCGTTCTAAGGAAAAAGTTGTGTTGTCCTATGAATATCATTATTTTTTTGTGTTATTCTTTCTCTGATTCTTCTTGAAATTTGGATGAAACAGAAAAAGAAATGACATTTAAATTTGAATATTTTATTTTTTTTTTGAAATTTTACTACGCTTTTATTGATAAGCATTTATCTTTGTATATTTAAATCTATATTTAGACATAATGTTATTTAATTATAAAAAAAATTATCGCTTAATCTATTTTTTATTTATTTATATATTTTTTTTAACAATATCTTATCAGTAACTTAGTGTATTATATAAGTGATAGCTGATACATTTTAAGTCGTTGTTCGATTTCTGGTCGAATCGTCATTTAATGGCTCACTTTCTTCTTCCGTTCTTTCACTTTCCCCATTTTCTTCAGTTGTTGTTGATTTTGGGACCTTGACACACTGATATCCTGCTTTGCGGAGTCCGAATCGAGTGGTAATAAAAATACAGTAACCTGTCAATCCAATCAGTACAATAATTAAACCAATGAAAACGAAGACAAGGAAATTAAATTCAAATGTCGCTAAAGTTGAAATATCCTCCTTTCGCATATTGAAAATGAAAACTCCCAAAGATGTATTTTGTTTAGTTTTTGAAAAGGCCATTCGACTTTCCGGATCACCCATGTAATAAAAACGACTCGGTCCAAATATACAATTATTATTTTTGATATCTTGAGATCCGCCCATACATTCAATGGCCATTGAAGCGGTTTCGGTGTTGGCTGTAAGGGATCTTGCAAAATACTCATATGATTTTCCATGTTCACACGCTCCAAAGAACCGTTGAAATCCACTTGTACATCCAGGTTGGTTTCCACCGTAATTTGGATAAATATCAACGTCGCCAATGCTTTCAGGCATTCCAAGTGGTCGCAATCCAAACAAACCAGCAATATGATAAATCCCAAAATACTCAATGGAAGTGTGAATAACTTCAACATATGCAGCATCATGTAAATCCAGTCGATTAAATCGATTTTGAAGGACAAAAGCAGGTCCTGCTGGATCCAAGCCAATTATAACGGGAATTGTCCTACAATTTTGTACTAATCGAAAATATTCACCCACCATTCCGACAATTTGGGCACCTAAACTATGACCCACTAAATTGATTCTCTCCAATTTTGCATTTACCTTATTTTTGGGGTCAATCAAAAACGAAATGAAATCACCAATCCATTGAGCAACCACAACGGTACACGCTGCTGATGTGGGATAAAAACTACGTGCTTTAAAGCCCCAATCAACTCCAATTACATTGTAATCGCCTAAATTCAAATATCCATCTTTTACAACTTGAATCATGTCACTATCGATATCATTATGCCATCCGTGAACCAAAATAATCGTTTTCCGATTCGGATTGAAGCGAGAATTGCGGATATTTCTAAATATCGTTATATTTTCAGGGTTATTTCGTGTTGCATTGGTATACAGATAATATAACAATCGTTGACCTTGTCCATTATTTAATGTACAGTTTCTTGGCTTTTCATATGGACCTTCATAAGGAGCTGCATCCAAAAAAATTACTGTCAAAGCAACAAGTAACACAAAAATGAATAAAAATTTCATTTCATATAAATTTAAATCAACTTAACGTGTCAATCACCGGAAAAGTACTGAAATTATTTTTATTTAGTACCTATCAGTTATCAAAATTCAATTGAAATTAAATTATTAGATAATATATTCCAGGAAATTGCATTGGATTATAAAAAAAAATTGATAAGATTTTATAAAAAAGTATCATATTGTCACTTAATAAAATATAATATAAAAAAAATGTGATAAAAATATTTTTACCTTTAAAAAATTGTATTAAATATTTATTTTCAACGCATTTCTCGTTGATTTGATAAAAAAAAAATGCATTGTGAGTCGTTCTGGATGTCCGCCTGTTGCGTAATCATTTAAAACTCCGAATTTGTGAGATTGGATGCTGGGGCTTACTAAAATGAGCTTTTATTCATCAGCTTAAAGATTGGGCTCAGAGATTGAAAACATTTTTCAAAAAAAAAATCCAAGTTCCGCCATTTAGAATTTTTATTAAAAATCCCGCCATTTTGATTTTTTTCTGAAAATCTCAAAATTTCCGCCATTTTGAAAAATTTTAAAAATTTATTTATAAACTTTATGAAACGAGTCCCATCGAAATGCACTTTTATAAACCGCCCAGTGGTCAGAATTTCTCATTTTTTCAATTGAAATGCACTCGGTCATATTTTAAACTTTAGAACTTTTTTTAGATAAAGTTTATTCACCTAGTTAACAATTCACATTAGATAAGATATTTTTTTATAAAGGAAATAAAAATCGAAATCTCTGTAATTTTGGTTCAACATTGACCAAATAATGTTATGTTAAAATGAAATTTATGAGAATGCAAATTAAATTTCATTTAAAAAAAACTTAGAATTTTTAACGTAATTTTATTTTTTTCGATATTTTTATAACTATTTTATCTATAACAGTAGACATTATAAAAAAACATAAAAGTGTGCAAGAAAAACACAGTAAAATTTTATTCATTTTTTTTTTGCTTTAGCAATAATTGAATTGAATTTTAATTAAAAAGTTAATATTTTATGGTAAAAATATCTAACCTCTCTCTTTTCTGTAGATAAATTTTTTTTTCTCCGCTTCTTATTCAATTGTAACGAATTCAATGTAAAATTAAAATAAAAAAAAAAACTTTAGAACATAAATAAACTGCAGCAGTCATGGCGCAAGTTAACTCTTTTAATATTTTTTTGTGCACTTTGTGCTTTATTTATTTTAATATTATTACTGTGTACTTACTCGCCACTCTTCTCTATTCTTGACTTTTATTTAGGTTTTATGTTGAAATTGAGAATAAAAATAACTAACTAACAACAGAATAAGTTTGCCATTCATTCAAACTCACTGCTATTGACTCGAATTAAAACTTATTTCTATGACTTTTTTTCATCATCATATTTTTTTTGTAGAATAAATCCTGAATAAGCTATCATTGTAGAAAATAAAAAAAAAAATGAAACGAGAAAAGTATGGCACTTTTCTCTATTAGCTGTACTTGTAAATGAAAAACAGACGTTGAGAAGAAGAGTTGCAATTTTATCGCGCGTCAAGTTGAATTAAATTGTAAAATTATGATAATATTTGATCCTTTTCTTCCTTTTTAAGTAAAACTTTTTTTTCTGTTCCTTTTTTCCTGATCTCCTTTGATGGTGTCGTAGAAAAATGGAAATTATTGTTAAAAAAAATTTTAATTTCAAAAATATTTTTAATGCAAGTTATGATATATTGATCAAAATGTTGCGAAATTACCAGCATAAATCCTGATAATTTATTAATGGAAAATATTTTTTTATGCGGTTTACAAGTAAAAAGAGAAAATTGGAATGTAAAATTCTTGAAAATGATCAAAAATCTGTTATTTATGTGAAATTTATTGAAATTTCATGTAAAAAAATTAAATTGGGTTAATTTATATTCCTTTTTCTTTTAACATGAAATCTTGAATAGCGAGTTAAATTGGATTAATTAATCGTTGTCAAATACATTCAAATTGAGCACACACAAAAAAATGTAAATTCATCAAATTCCTTAAATTTTTTCATTACTTTTTACATGACATGTTTAAAAACAAAAAAAAGAAAAACAATAAAATCAGTATAAAACAAAAATAAACTGAAATTAATTGCAGGAAATATTTTAAATGAATAAGTGAAAAACAACGAACAAAAAACAATGAAAAAGAAACATCATTCAAGAAAAGTTGATGTCTTCTTTATAAAATAACACATACAAGCACAGTTAAAAAGCGTTTAAATGTGGAAGAAAAATGATGATGTTGCAAAATGAAGGAGTTTGTTTTGTTTTATTTTTTAATAATGAAAAATAAAATATTTTCGTGTGCAATTTAAATTTTTTAAGGAGGAATAAACATGATTTTAATATTTTTTTTATACTGAATATCATTAAAATTTTTGTGTGTGTGAAGTTCGGACAGTTCATGTTAAACACGCACTGAGTCTTCGAATTGAACGTTAACGTGGTGAAAATGCATCAATTTTGTTTTTTTTTATTCAAGGTGAACAAATTTGCTCTAAAATATCTTGAGAGGGTGGATTGATCTTCGTTCATTCTGTTCAAATTCTCAGTGAGGTCCTGCCGTGCGTAAAACACAGCAGCATGATCAGCATAGAGATAAATTCCTCCATGAAGTGTAAAGAGTTGTATATCGTCAATGAACAGTAAAAAGAGTGTGAGCCCCAGGACAGAACCTTGAGGTACTTCACCTTTTACTTTCCTTTCTGTACTTGCAGTTCCATTCACACAGATTACTTGAGACCTATAACGAAGATAGCTTCCAAATAGTTCCAGAACAACACCACAAACTCCTGCATTTTCCAATTTACTCACCAATTTATTATGATTCACGGTATCAAATGCCTAAGCTAAATCAACAAAAAAGCCAAAGACTAAACGTACTTTTCTTCGGTTTAGATGATCATAAATATAATTGAAAAATTCAGTCACTGCCATTGTTGTGTTGGATTTCTTACGAAACCCGAATTGATCTTTTCCAAGGAAATCAATTGAATCAAGATACGACATCAAACATGCGTTCAATAGCCTCTCCAGGGCTTTATTGACAGATGGAAGAATACTAATAGGATGGTAGTTATTCACTTGTTCACGTGAGTCCCCTTTATGAATTGTGATAACTCTTGCTTTCCACAAAGGATAACATCCCGTTCAAGTATAAGATTAACAGGGATTAAGACCACTTCCCTCTTTATCCAATTTGTAAGCTCTTTCCATTTCAAAATGCTCCAGTTCACTTATGGCCTGAATGTGAATCTACATTTCAAACATTTAAATTGAGTGAGAAATTCTCTCATATATCGGTTTTGGTATCTCTGTCTCTCACTCTCCAAGTAATTTCATATGAAAATAAGCACCATCACCAAATTTGCGGTAAAATTTCGAACTAAAATATTCAAATGAACTTCCTTAACATTCACTGTAAATCCCATAATATCAAATCTTCACAATATGCAAAAAAAACAGCTTTTTGTCATGTGCTGAACAAATAAATTGTTTTGAATTATAAAATAATAAATAAATAAAATCTTGTAAAACCACACACACACACACACTTAAATTTATTTAAACGAAAATTCAACTTAAAAATTTTTCCTTGCAAATTACTTCATTTTAATATGAATTGAACACACATAACAAAAATGATTATGAGACATAAATTGTGCCTCATTATTTCTCTTGGAATTTTGTTAAAGAAAACTTCTTCTTCTTCACAATTTGAATCTTTTTTTTTTGAAATTTATTTGTAGTAAAGAAACGAGATAAGTATGCAATTAAAATAGGAAAACTATTTATTGTATTCTTGAAATGTAGAAAGAACTACAACAATTGTTGTCGTTATAAAATATTTTTGTTTTGGATTTGAATCAAAAATAAAGTAAATGGAACTGAAGTCTTGAGTGGATAAAATTTTGAATCGTTAAAATTATTTTTTGATGTTATTTTAATGATTTATCGTTACTATTATGAATTTTCTTGCTCTTAATATGTGATTTAAGACAATGAGTAATATGTGATTGAAAATCATGTAAGTCAATATTTAAATTCCCTCTGTTCACCTAAAGTAAGCCACTTGCCAAGAAAAATAAACTTTTCTTATAAATAAATGAGCTTTTCATGAAAACGACTTACATGTCTCTTCTCTCTCATACACAAATTTATAACAAACATAATATTGTTAAAATACTTTTAACAGATAATCATTTATTTTATATTGTATTTTAAAAGTACCACACATTTAAATTCCATAAAGGACTTTATTTAATCGTTCATTTTAGCAAAATAATGAGACATGTAAAAGAAAATATTACAATTATATTTTAATGAATTTAGTGAGCACTTGAATGTACCTTAAATTTACTTAGAAATTTGCAATTTTCAGTTATTTTCACATATTAACACCCATTTTAGTGAGTCGTATATTGAAATGGAAATTGTAGACAAAAAGTTCAAATTTAATAAAAATAGTATAAAGGAAATGAAATGAGCAAAAAATCTTTTACATTTGAATGAATAATTGATTAGAATAAAGTAACATATCGTCATAGTCTGAAAATGAAATGTGAACATAAAAAGGCGCTCAACCATTTTTTCATGCGTATTTTCCTTGATACCTTTCATACAAAATTTTGAAGTGAATAAATAAAATATAAGATCATTTTCTTGTCGCAGTGATTTGAGTTTTTTTTTTTTACTTTTATTACATGACTGACTGAAGACTTGATGGCATTGATGATGTATAAAAACATTTTTATTTCACACACACACACACACACATCATTTGCATTGAAATTCATTTTAACATTTAAACTTGTGTTACATTAAATGATACTTTTTTATATTTCAAGGAACTTTTATTATTGAATGTTACAAAAGAACCACACGATACTGATGATTATGAACGTAATGTGATGAGACACAAAAAAAAGGTAAAAAATAAAAAGGAAATCATTTTTCTTGGTCGATGCGTACCTTTAAACTTGAAATGTAATTTTTTTCTATTTTATTTTCAGGATTTAGGTAAAATACCATAAAAAATGAACATAACATAACATAACATAACATTGAATAATATTTACAACAAAAGAAAAGGTGCTCATACAAAAGGAAATGTATGTGAAAGTGAAGACAGAGGGCAAGTAATGTGTAAATTTTTAAAAGTAACCATAAAAGAGGTGAGTCAAATACCTTTTTTTTTTCTTCATTGTATTCTTAACATTTAAACACATATGTGAACTCTTTTTTTATTATTCATTTTTAAGATATTTTTTGTGGTTCGTTGAATTCTGGATTTCTTATCATCATATCGGTTATATACCTCGATTTAACTTTAACAGTTCCATGACAAAAACACAAATGCATTTTTTTTTTACTTTTACATTTTATATCAAAAGAGATTTGGATTCTTACAGTCAATGCACGTACTAAATATTTATATCTGGAATCTGGTTAAAATTTTTTGGGATAAAAGTAAATATTGTATATGTGAAAGAGACTCAATATAAATTTTAGATGTATTTTTAGAAACATATAAAAAAACATCGATTTAAGGGTTTATACATACGTTTATAAAAAGATGGTTGAGAAAAGGGGAATTTAAATGCCATTTAAAGATGAGATATGTGTGGATGTGTCATAAATGTCTTATCGTCTGAATATTATTTCGTTTTTCCATTTATAAAATACCACTAAATGGATTTTATGTGAATGTATTCTTATTTTTTGAATTTATGTCTGTGTGTGTTAAAGGATTATTGAAACGTTTTTGGTGGCTTTTCATATGATGGCTACTTTGAATTTAAATATTAGAATCATTATAATAATCGTTTATCTCACAAATTTCGGGGGATTTCAAGTTAAAGTGCTTAAATGAAATTTATTTGAAAATGAATTTAAAAATCAGGATTTTTAATATTGAACTTCACGTTTTTTTAAAGCTATCGAAAAAAATGTTGAAAAATAAATTGAATGTTAAAAAATTTACAATAATAAAAAAAAATATGCAAACAAAATCAATTAAAACTATTCCAACTGACAGAGGAAACTTTTTTTGTTCATTTCAGATTCGGACAAAGAGCTGTTATAGGTTACTCTTCGAGATTATTCAAATTATGAAACTGAGCACTTTTCATTGATTGCATCAATATCGGTAATTTTCTTTAAATCTTCACAAAAAATTTGGAATAGCTATTCAAATTCGTAGCAACATCCCTGATTTATCATGAGAACCATTAAAATAATACTGACTCAACATGCAATTTGGATTGCAATTCATAAAAAAATGTAAAAAAAGGAAAATTTCTCCTTAGAAAGTTCTCGACTTCTAAAATAAAAAAGCTAACTAAAAAGGTAAAAACAAGAAAAAATCCAAATGTTCAAACAGATGTACCATTTCTGAAAGATTCGAGATTTCTGTTGGATGGAAGGTAGTTATTTAATGTCATACATTTTCACAATTATATAGGAAATGACAGGAAAAGAAATTGATGCATTTGTAGGAATAGAAAAGCTACATCTCATGAATCTTCTTTGGATCGCTTGCAGACATCATATTACAGAAATATTAATAAAAGACGCTTGCTTAAAATGGTTTAAAGGAAACTCTAACTCTCCATACGAACATTTGAAAGATTGAAAGATTTGAAAATTCTGTGGGATGGTAGGTGGCATTTACCGTCGCGTTAGAAATGTTTTTAATATTGTAGGCACTTGATTTGAGTGTCTTAAATTTGTTACAGATTAAAAAAACTCTTCTAACTTTTTAATGACAATTTTTTGTTCCGATTTAAATTTAGGAACAAGTCAAAATTTTTCTTTCATACCATAAACTTCAAACTGTTTACAAAAAAGATGCTCAAGAAAAAGTTTAGATTGTTGAATCTCAATTTACTATCAATTTATTCGCTTCATTGGTCCAGTGGTGAAAGTATCCGCTTTGCAACTGAATGACTTGAGTTCGATACTCAGGGCGGACAATCAGCAGTGCTATATATTGTTGTTTTCTCCAGCCTGGATTTATATAATACGATAACAAGTAAAATAACACACCATGAAACTTGATCACAGCTGGCACCGATCTGTATAGTACAGAATTAATTTGATAGTACCGCACCGTAGCAAGATAGTCGACTATTTGTAATTTTTGAATTTTCACTAAACATTGTATGGCACCCTATATTTTGTATGAACACCTTAGTCCAAATTTGCAGTGGGCTTCGGTCCACCAAAATAAGATATAGTTTCGGAAGAAACTATATGTCTGTGATGTCAGAAAAAAGATGTAGCGTAAATCTTCAGACACATTTTTCGATGTGAATAAATACAAAATTTTATTAATAAAATAATAAAAAATGAATGAAAATTTTTTCATACTTTTATGTTATTTTTTATATGGATTTTAACAATTCAATTCAATTCTCACATGAATTAATACGCTTCACTTTTGACTTTGTCTCTATTTGATGCGTGAACTCACAAACACACACATACACACAAACAGTTAAAATTGTGACTATACTTCACAATTTTAATTAAATTTGTTTTTCAGATATTGTACAAGCGAGAGTGCTCGAATTCAAATGATGCAAATAATGTGTTATATAAAAGTTTTGTTTGTTTTTTGATGTTATTTTTATTTGTTTGACGAATACCGATGTTTTATTTTAAAATAAATTATATTAAAAACAAACAAATGCATATAAGCTTCAATTGGTTTTCAGTTAAAAAAAACTTCAAAGTGAATATTTGTTTTGTGAAAGTTGATTGAGGCCAAAAAAAGTTTTTTTATGACCTAATTTTTTGTTTGTTATTATTTGCAGTTTGTTTTAGAAAACTTTCAAATATTTCAACTCAGAATTTGATTTGAACACGATCCATATTTGTTTATAATAAAAAGAGAATCGAGTGTCAAATATTGAATCTCACACCAATTTTCTCCATGACTTGACTTGATTGCTAGTTGTGTCACTTTAATTTATAATCGTTTTTTTTTTTGTCTTTTTGAATGAAATTTCCACTTGTCACACCGATTTTTGTTGATGTATTTGATAGAAATTTTAAAATTCACACACACACACACAACATTTGTTGCTTCACTTCAAAATATTGAACCGTGATTGACGATTCAGTTATTAAACAAAAGTGACATGGAACAATTCTTTCATTTAGTTTTCTGTTATTTATTGATATTTTACCCGACTTTTATTAGAGGCACAAAGCCAAGTGAGAAACTTTCATATACGAAACGCGTTGAATTATGTGAAAGTAAATCTAAGGTTGAATTGCAATTAGTTGACGAATTCAGACAAGGAGGCAATATGAGTGATAATGAAAATTTTAAAGTGAGTTTAAATTAATTTTAACATAAATGTAATTTTTTTTTCAATAATTTCAGTGTTACTTACAATGCATGTGCTTTGGAATTGGTCACTGTGATAAAGGTGGTGTGATGCTTAAAAATAAAATTCCACATAAGGTGAGAATTTTTACCTTAAAATTGGAAAAAAGATAATCCGTTATGATTTATTTTGATATCACTTTAGATCCTCAACCGAATTATTGATTGTGTTAAAATACGTGGCAATAATAAATGTGATACCACGTATAAGCAGATGCTGTGTATGTCGGAAAAAGCTTGAAAAATGTTTGATATTATAAATTTAGAATAAAAAAAACCTCTTATTTAACATACATAAATTTCACAATTGAAAAGAATAACCACTTAAATATGAAGAATGAAAAGGAAAAAAGTATTAAATATGAATTTTGTGTTCAACCATAAAGAAAATGTGAAATTTTTTTTAAAGCAAAAGTTTATGTACAACAATTTTTCAAGCTTATTATTGTTTTATTCATTCCACTTTTTTTCCTTATCATAATTCATGTTTGTTTAAATTCATGGTGTATTTCCGCGTGTTTCTATTGATATGAAGTCCTTATGGCCCAGATTGTGCAATAATTTTAAAGAAGATAAGTTGAATAAAAAGTGGAGTACAAAATGTAGCTATTCATCTCTTTTTTTATTGTTTTTATTCAACATTATTATTATTGCTCACTTTTTATTCATATTTTTTTTCCTTTCATATTAGTTTTTACTAACCTATAATTTATAACGGTCTACTAGACGATCAATGCGAAATTGATTTGTAATTTTTACGAATAAAGCTGATTCACGTTATCTGACAACTGTCCCAAAAAAGTCTCAGGGTGATTTTCGGGACGTTTGCGGAGTTATTTTTTTTATTTTTTAAATGTTGGTTTTAACGATTTTCGTTTTTTTTAGCGATTTATGTTTTTTTCGTGATCAATAAAATTGTGAATAAGGTCGTGAATAATTTCAGTATCGTCATTTTTTCCTATTCAAACCCTTGCTTTATTATTTTAATTTTTATGATGATGATGAAATGCTCATAATTTTTTCTTGTTTCTTATTCTGAAAATGTGAAAATGTAAAACCACAATCAGCTTTAAGTGCATTATTGATGGAGTTGTCTTGTAAATTTCAAACTGTTTACTCGTTTTTAGTCTAAATCTAATCAAAGTGCTTGCAAAATGATAGTTTTTTGTAAGTGAATAAATTTTCTTTTAAATTTTGGACTCAAATCATTGTTGGACCGAAAACGAGAGTAATATTTTGAAAATTTCACGTTGAACATTGTGAAAAAGTAATAAAAATCATAAAAAAATAATACAAAATACAGTCCTTATGTTAGTTGAAGATAATATGAAAAAAATAACAAATTAAAAAAAAAGCTACAAAAGAAATCTCGTCGTTTTCTTAAGATTTTTTTCTAGTTCTTTTATTTTATTTTAATTTATAAATTTAGAACAAAAAACAATAAAATGATAATAATAAAAAAATGTTGCATTTTCAGATTTATTGTTTTTTCTTTCCCTTTGCTTTATATTTAATCGGTCTCTCGTGAAATAAAAAAAAAAATAAATTTAAATAAAAAAATAGGCTAATGAAAAACAAGAGAACGAAAACTTCCCTTAAGCGGTGATAATCCTTAGATAAAATATTTTTCATAATACTTAATTATTTTTTGATTCTAGAGGATTAAAACCATACTTTGCTTGGAGGCATCTCAGTGGAATTTGAATTTTAAATTAATTAAAAAAAAAATTGTTGAGTCATGTGTTTAAGTCACCATTCAGCGATGAATTTCAAAGGCTCATTATTGGAAAATGTTAAATTCTGTAAATTCACTCGGATTTTCCTGTTAATTTTTTTTACAATTCATAAATTTTAACAGATTTCTTATCCAAAATTGTCAATTTTTTCATTGAAATCTTTATCATAAGATTTCCATTTCAACTTCCATATTTTCATTGTTTCACTTCAAATTGTAATAAAAATTCTTCATTACACTTTTTATTTCTAGTTCACTAATTTCATATGCAAAACTCGTCCAACCCTTTTCCATGTTCATTTTAAAGGAATTTCCTCTTTTTCTCTCTTTGTCTTCGTGTCTCATGCTCACTTTGTACGTTTTTGTTGATTTAAATATTTAAACCATTAATTTTAATGAGTTAAAATCGTGACCAGAGTTCTGTAATTTATTTCAATGTTATTTTGTTATTTTTTGTTTTATCTCCGAATCACAATAAAGATGAGTTGAGATCCAATAAATGATAGACAAAGGGGTGAAAAATACTGAAATGTAATTCATGAAATTGCAAAAATCTTGATTATTGGTCATTTTCTTTTTGAAAGGAAAACATTAAAATTTCATTAAATTGAAAAATGTTTTACGTGTAAGAATCTTTTTAAAATTAAAATTCAATTTTATTGATTTTCTTTTAATTTTCCTTTAAAATGATTTGTATGAGTAAAGAGTATGATAGCGGTCTTAAGAAGTTATGTAAAGAAATGGATTTAAAGGCTTAGTTGAAAAAATAAAATAAAAATAAATGAGAGAAAACTTTGTATATTACCCTCTTTTTGTTGACACATTACAAGTAGAACGTTGTTGTTTAAATAAACAAAAATTCATCATATTTATGTGACAAACAAAGGATTATTAAAGAAAATAACGCATAATTTATTCATATGATACACACAATACAAAAGAATGAGAAATAAGAAGCTCTTTTATGTTCCATTTATAAATTTAATGCCATTTTCAAGTAAAACTGGTAGTGCAAAAAGGAAAAAAACTTGAGAGAAAAGAAAATTTATATATATATAGAAAAGATATCAAGCAAATAAATCTTGCTTATTATTGCTAGGAAATTCTGCTTTCACTCTCTCTCTTTTTTTGTTTCTTTGAAAATATATCTGGATATAAATATGATAAAGTACTTGAGTTTTGTTTACACAAACATCATTCACATACATGGAGGACTTTTAAAAGAAAATAACTAGATGAGACATTTTCAGATTTAAACAATATGTTATTAAGTGTCTGTGTGTGTGTGTGTGTGTGTCTAAAGAAAAAGATGAAATAATGTCAAGCAGCAAGAGAAGAGGAAAAAGAAAAGCACTAAATGCAACAATAAATTATGTCATATATGAAGTGCTTTATGCTTTTAATGTTAACACCATAAACTGTCGACGAAATATGAGGAATTATCCTTCAATGTTGTGCCTTTTAAAATAAAAAAAAAACATCTAGAACGTGATTGTAAACCACTTTAAACTTATCAGACGTTATCTGATAGATTTTGCTCGGTTTATGACTCAACTGACTCATTGTGAGCTTCCCAATTGATGAAATTAAAGGCAGTTTCGTCTGATACACTTTTTCTTATGAAAATTGTACCATTTTTTGTTAAGCTCCACCATCATAAGATTTTTGACCTCATTTGAACTTTTTACATACATTTTATGTGACATTACAAGCAAACCTTCAAAAATAATATCAAATGAACCACAAATCTAAAGTATCAGTTAAATCATTTCCATACAACCATGTGTCTCTGTCTGCAATGTACATGGAATAAGGGACTCAAGGATCAGTAACCAGGGATTTATTCAATTTGTGTCACAAAAAAAAGAAATAAAACAAAAGAACAAGAAAAGGTAAAACTTTTTTTTGCTTGTTTTAATAGCAATTGGATTAGAAATATGGCTTAAATGTAAAATGTATGACTGTATTTGTGCTTAACGAGGTGGAAATGACATAAACGACCTTAGGATATCAACAATTCCAATTCAAGTTTTATTTTTATAAAGGAAAATGTTTTACTAATAATATAAAAAAATGTACAACAATGTAAGTAAATGTAAGGTGGACAAACATAAATATTTTCTTATCTAAATAAGAAAAAATCACTTTATTTTTTTAGAGAACGAGTTGAGAGTGTTATCTCAAATGCAATATGTGCTTAAAAAATATTGTTTTTTTGTATGTCCAGTACTAGTTAAATTGGGAAAAGAAATTTTATGTGTTGTAAGAAGGAAAATACTAAAAAATATCTAAATTTTCCTTTTATAATGTTAAATTTTAATGGTTTTTATATACAATGTGGATTTATGTCATTTTTATCCAATTTTCGTTTATTTTAGATGTAAGGGGTTAAAATTTTTCCTTATACATAAATGTATTTTCACAATCCTTGTATTTTTTTTATCAGAATTCAACTTAGTGCATTTTTTTCAAATTTATTCCTTAAATAATATCCTTTAAATCATGTGACAACTTTAAACCTGTTCTATCCTCGTCACATAGGATAGAGTATTTTTTTGCCATTAAAGAATTCTGTAAGATAAATGTCATTCTTTATTTTAAATTTTATGCATTTTTTTATAATACTAAATTTAGATAACTATGCAATTTTCTTCATCCTTATTCAGTTTTTTTGTTTTGCAAGTCACTTATATTTAATGTTAAAAGAAATGAAAATGGGTTAAAAATTAGATTTATGGTCATGCACATGATTGTCATATTGTCAAAGATGGTTTTACATTTTAAAATGATAAAAATTTTAATATTCAATGTAATTTTAGTCTTTTAAAATTCAGTATGTTTATTTTTTTATACATGTCTACTCTCCTTAGTTGCACGTCTCTATACTTAAAAAACCTCTCTAATTGCTAAATTCTTTTTCTTTTAAAAAAATGTTCTATATTTGCACTCCTTCTATAATTGCACACCTCTTAAGTTGCAACTCCATTTTTGTATTAAAAAAATTCTCTATACTTGCAACTTCTTATAGAGAGTAGACCTGTACCTTCAATTTCAACATTTTCATGCATATTTTTATAAGTATCTCATAATTTTTCATATTTAATTACGGTCCTATCACAATAAATGTCACATTTTCTGTATCAATTAAATTTACTTGAGTCAATATCATTGGATTTTTATGGTTCCCATATTTTTTTATCCATTTTTTTTTTCATTTTCATATGATACTAAAGTATTGAATGGAATGAATTTATTTTAATCAACTTTCAATAAAAATTTATTCCAACAATTACGTTGATCATGAAATAATAAAAAAAAATTTAATTGCTTTAATTTATTTTTACATTATATTATTTTAATAAAATTAATATTGCGTTTAATGTGTAGAGGTTGAAAAGCAAAAAAAAACTGTAAAAAATTTCAGAACCTATAATTAATTTACATCAATTTGTAGTGTGTGTGTGTTAAAATTATGGAAAAAAAAGTTTTTTGTTTGTTTATGCTCAGAGATCACAATGATTCGACAAATATTAAACTTGAATAAAATGTTATTCTGGAAAGGAATGGATAGAAGGAGGAGAGAGAGAGATAAAATGTGAAAAATTTAAAAAAATGAGAGAATGAGAGAAAAGGAAACAAGAGAGATTTTAAAATGAGATTAAATTAAAATTAAAATGAACATCGGAAGTCTTTGAAAGATAAGAAAAGAAGGCATAAAGAAAGAGAGAGGGAGATAGAGTGAGAGAGAAAGAGAGGGAAATCCAAATGAGCGAAAAAAGTCAGATAAGCGCTTGTTATTACAGAGATTTAGAGAAATGTAATAAATTCTATAATAAAAATATAAAAGAGAGCGAGATAGAATGAGAGAGGAAGAAAGAGAGTTCAAATCCGAATGAATACCGCAAAATATCTCAGATGAGCACCTTTTTTTTAAGAGTATTAGAGAAACTTTATTTTAAGCTAGAAAAATTTAAAAGAGAGTGAGAGAGAATGTGAAAGAGACAAAGAGACGCAAATTGAAAAAATTTCATTACAATGCACTTTTTCTCATATCGCAAAGTGAACCTTTTCCAAAAAAATTTTATCATCATGCTTTTGCAATGTAATATGAACTGTAAAATATGTCATAAATTAAATTAATATTGGATTAAAATAAAAAAAAAATATTAGACACGCTCAAAGTAAGCTGTTGAAACTGAAATTTAATTGAAAATGAAAAAAAAATCGTGAGCGCCTCTGCTAGAAATTTGTTGAAACTTTGTTTAAAGGGAATTGAACAAAAACAAAATAAAAAATAAATTTCATTTGCATTATTTTTTTAAAATAAAAAAAGTAAATTATATTTAAATAAAATGCCCAAAAAAGGTGCTAAAAAAGAAATGGAACGTGTGTTCAACGAATATATGATGTCAAATTTAATTCAAATGGAAGTGAATGGTAAATAATTAATATAAAATAAAAAAAAATTATAAAAATTTGATATAAATTTATAGGTGACAATGGTGGATTTGATGATATGATTAACTTATACAACGATTTCTTTATTGCATACAACTTATTTCGATACAATATTCCACACATAACAAACTCAATTCCTAAATCACAAAAGTTTTTGTTAGAAGTTGTTCCAAATCTAGATGACGACCGCTTTAAAGTTCTCTTCCGAATGGGGCGGCGAACATTTGCAAAGTTGTTAAATATGATCGAAGGTGACGAAGTGTTTCGCTATAAAGGTAGAGGTCCAAAACAAGCCCCAGTAATAATTCAATTACATATTGTCCTGTTCAGAATTGGATGTTCTGTTTCATTATCCCGAATTGCTTTTCTATTTGGTGTGGGCGACGGTGGTTCAATTGTAAACTTCACTACACGAGTATTCACCGCAATCTTAAAATACAGAGCACAAATGATAAGCTGGCCAACAACAACAGAAAGACGTATGATTGAAAACGAAACTATGCACGAGATGCCTCACTGCATCGGGTATTTAGATGGTACAGAAATAAAATTGACTGACGCCCCATTCGAGGATCCTGATGCGTATTTATCGCGAAAGCAAATTCATTCTGTAAAGGTTCAGATCGTATGTGACTTTAAACTTCGTATAAGAAACATGATTGTAGGCTATCCGGGAAGTTGTCACGACGCTAGAATTTATAACTCATGCCGCCTCTCCACTAATCCAGCTGAATATTTTGATGAATCACAATACTTGCTTGCTGACAGTGCTTACAAGCTCACAAATACAGTTATAACTCCCTTTCGTACCAACAGTAGAGGACCAGGAACTTCCTTAAATCGAAAAACCTTTAATAAACGGCTAAGCCGTTATCGAGTAAGAGTTGAAAACACAATTGGAGGCCTGAAAGAACGTTTTGAAAGCCTTAAAGACTTACGAATTCAGATTTTAGATGAAAACTCTAATGTTTTTCTTTGTAATTGGATATTGGTTTGTGGAATTTTGTACAATTTTATTGTAACAGAAAATAATAGAGATGATTTTATACATTTTGATGAAATCTTAGCCTATGAAGAATTCGATGAATACAATTCATTAAACATAAATAACGCCGATGGAGAATCAAAACGTTCCACTATAATGAATTACTTATTTAATTTAAATGCATAGTTTATTTATTGATTGCACTTTAAAGTGCATTTACATTTTAAATATATCAATTTTAATGTTAATTTATAAAAATATCATTTACATCAAAGGAAGAATTACAACTATAAGTCTCATGTTGCATTTTAATAAAATATAACAGCAAATATCACTTCAATTTCACATTTTTGATACTATTTTTCGAGATATCAATTTTTATTTTTATATGCCATCTCAAGTTCCAAAATTTTTACGCGTTCTTCAGCTCTTATTTTTTCGAGAGCAATTTTCTCCTCCATCATAATTCGTTGGGTCACTTCATTTTCTTTCAACTTTATCTCCTTTTCTTTTAAGTCCATTTCCATAGTCCATTTTTCACGTTCAAATGCCAATTTTTCTTGTTCGATTGCCGATTGTTGATTAATTCTATAATTTTCCGCCTCCAGTCTGTTCTCTTGCATTAATAATAATGCATGTGCAGGTCCATTTTGGTTGTTGACGCGTTGTCTCTTACTTCCTCGTTCTAAATTCGAAACTGGTGATCGAGCTCGTTTTTTCTGTACTTCCTCTACCTCTTCCAACAAATCACTTTCATCTTCAATCAATCGTTCAACTTGTATCTCATCTTCGTTCTGTTGTTCCACCACCATTTCGTCGTCATCCAAAGTATCCACATTCATAGGTAAATTCACATTTTTTTTCCCGGATAGTATCATATCCATTTTGAAAAACTCTGGACAAATAAGTGTCAATCTCTCTGAAAAACAAAATGGTTAAATAGGTCAAAAAGGATAAATAAAGTGTAAAAATAATTTGTTTTTTACCTTCTACAGTCTCTCCATACTCCAATTCACACTCATTTCCGGTGCTGGATCTCCATTTAATTGCCTTTAAATAACTTCTTTTCATGTAGTTGAATTTGTTCTTCATATTTAGGTGTGGAAGCTCAGCCAACTCAGAATGTTTATGCTTCAGTTTTTCATAAAACATTTTTGCCGTGGGCTTCTATAAAATTTAAAATTTAAGAATTTTTTAAAATTATTTTATGATGCATAAAAATACTCACTTCAAATTTTGCTTGAACACCATCAATTTCTTCTATGATTGCATCAAGAAATATTTGTATTTGATCTTTTGACCATCTTATTTGTGTTTTTTCTCCCATTTTAGTCTACAAATCAATAAAAATTAATAAAATTATGGGAAAACAACAATTTGCGAACTTACCGCCAAAATCAAAAACCAAAACAAAGTTAAACGTCAAAGTTTCAACAAATGCCGTTTTTGTCAATTCAAAAATTTCAACACAGAAAAAGCTGTTGAAAGTTGAAAATATTTGTTGAAAAAAAAACACGTATGTGTCTACACAAATGAAATGTCAAAATTTAAAAAACTCAACAATTTCAACAATTTCAACAGTTTCAACACTACTTTGAGCCCCATTATTGTTCCAATAAAAAACATGACATAAAGTTAAATTTCGTTGAAAATTATGTTTGTTTATCCAAAAATGTCGCAGTTTTGCGTTCAATTTAAGCTCATTTAATATTTCCATCGTAAAATATTTGATTTCCCTTATCACATCACATCCATAATTCTTTATTGTTCCCAATTCAATTTGTTCTGTTCTCGTAATTTTTATTATTATAAGTAGTTTTTCTGCATAAATAAACAAAGTACTGAATGTAACACAACATGCTAATAAATTTAATGGCACTACTTGACTCACTACAAATTTTACTGTGGCGCCTTTGTTACAATTCAATTTAAGTGTCATAAATATTTTAATAGCTTGTCCTAGATCTGAAGAAATGATTTTTCCGCGTTTAAAATTCATGAAATGTATCAACAACATACGCAATTTAACCCTTTTTCTATGTTTTTTTCTTATCACACAAACTCACACACACACACATACACACACATCAAATTAGTGTCTGTCTGTTTAATTGTAATGTACATGAAAAAACAAAGATAAGGAAGAAAAATTAAAATAATAATGATATGAAAATTGTGTACAATGTACAATGTGATATCTTAAATAATAGATGATTAAAAGTAGAAGGAAAAATAAATAATTATTTTAATAATAATCGGTGTAATTGTGTGGTGTGTCTGTGTGTGACAAGTTAACGTCAGTCTTCATTCATTTTTTAAGTTCATCATCGTTGTGAGTTTTCTTATCTCATACATTTTAATGGCATATGTTTGTCTTAAGTTGAGACACCTCCATGAAAATTTATCACGAGTAAGTCTAAGGAATAAATCGTAACATAATAAATGATCTTTGGTTCATTTCTAGTCTAAAATATTTAGCGTAGGCCTTGGAAATGAATGTTTTTCCCTATGACTGATGATAAATTTGTATTTAAATATAGAACTAGATGAAGAAAAAAAATTGAAACGATGTTGTAGAGATAAAACTGTCAGTCAAAGATTTAATGTGTACGTTTAAATATTTAATGTGTACATAAACTGTCTCTATTTTTTGTTTTATATTTATATTTATCTACACAAAATCATCATATTAAAATAAAAACAGAGCCCAACAAAACAAAACAACATATTAGAAGGAAGCAGTAATGCATAATTTATTTACCTACTTTTTTTCTTCTTTAATGTTAATAAATTTCATAGAAAAAAGTGTATTTGAATAGAAAAAGTGTATGAATTTTATATGAAATTAAGGTGGAAAATTATTATTATTTTCCCCTCTTTCACAAAACTGATAAATGATTAAAATGATGCAAAACAATCTCAATAGGATCGGGTAAGGTTCTGATATTGATTTGATTGGAAATTGAACTTAAATTTTAGTTTGAGACTGATATGTCAAGTGATAAATGAATTAGAATCCAGAAACGGTTATGTGAAATCAGAGTTAAAATCAGAGAATAAAAGGTGCTATGGATTATAATTTGAATTTAATGTATTGAAAAATTCTTCAGTAATTAAAAACACACGCAATGGAGCTGAACTATGATTGTATTTATAATTAATTATAATGTCAGACTTGGAGCTTGCATTTATGAACGCTACTCAGACATTATTTCCAAATTCCAGTGTCCAAGGGTGCTTGTTTCATTTTACACAAGCAGTTCATAGGCAATCAATAGTAAAAGGACTTAAAGCACAGTACCATCAGAATCCTGGAATAAGAGATTTCACATTAAAACCATTCATTCCTGAAGCTGAAATTGATAATGTCTTTGATGATATTGTTCCAAATATGCCTGAAGTCGATACTGTAGACCAAGAAAAATTAGTCGATTTGGTTAATTATATCGAAAAAACATACGTAAGAGGTTGACGTGTAGGTCGTTTTCCTCGTTTTCGTATGTCTAAACGTTGGTTTTAAACAAATACCAGCGAACAAAAAATGAAGTTCTAGGTTGGCACAGTCGTTTTCAAACATTGATAAACTCTCATCATACAGGAATTTGGAATTTCCTGGATCATCTCCAAAAAGATCATAGACAACACGAGATATTAATGATTCAACTTACCGCAGCCCACACTGATATCCCTATTTGTTACACCATAAAAGGAAAATATAAAGCCAATCAATTGCAAATAGAGCAAATGGTCAACCGTTAAACGATATTCGAAGAAACTAGGAATATAATGCAATATTTGAAACCTATATGTTACAAATGCTTTACCCTATTGGAAATTACTGGTAAAATATATTTGAATTTGTTCGAGAACTCGTGTGAAACTGATATCCACAAACTATTGAATAAATGGAAACTTAACCAGAAGAGCAAAAAAAAAATATTGCAAAAATTATTTTTTGACCTGAAACGAGCCTTTGAAACAGTAGACATGGACATATTGATTGAAAACTTTCGATATAGAACAAAGTCCTGAAATGGTTCAAAAGTTGACTCTCCGCGAGAAAGGGAAATGTAAAAATAGTGATGCCAATTGGTTAAGGTATACTTAAAGGCACATTCATTTCTTATGTTTTGTTTAATATTCATTTAAATGATATCGTCCATTAACTGCAATCTTCACTCTCAACACTAAACCAGTGATCCACCAGTAGGGCCATGCTGATAACTTCCAATTTTTGGTCTCTAGTGTAATGTGAACAAAAGTTGTGAATAAAACTAAGATATCATGCTTTGAGATATTTAAGCGGAAAGTCCTTTGAAAAAACTTAAAGGCAAAACTCGTGCTAATGTTAAAATCGATTCCCTTCGTAAGAAAATTCATTTCAATCGGTTTAATTAACTATAAATTTTCCTTCCAAAAGTAATCATGTACCATATTTTACATGTTAATTGTAAAATTTTCCTCTTAATATACAAGTAAAAAAAAAGATTTATGTCTATCTGTCAATCTTATGAAACATCTTCTTTTCTTACACCTTCCTCCTCTTCTTTAATTTCTCTTAACAAATTCATTGAGAAAGGGGGAAATATTCTTAGCAATGAACGATAATAATCACAATTTCGTAACAAACAATACCCAAAATAGAAAAAAAAAACGTCACTTGTTAACATTAATCACCATAATCATTGAATTGATTAATCTCTCCAATTAATAATTGTTTCCTGTATCCTGATTTAGTTTCGTCTACAGTTGAAATGTAAAATCTGTTCTAAACTAATTTATTTAAACAAATTTCATTAATAATAATCATAATAAATATCCAAATAAATACATTTAGAGTGTGACTAAGTACAGTTGTTACCAATAAATAAATGAATAGTAAATATTTTATATTTAAATTGCACCTGAACCAGGACAACGATTCAACAATAAAAAATCATGAATGTTGTTTAGTAATTTAATTTCATTTTTTTTTCGTTGTTAGTTATATGGATAATAAAAGGAAGGATGAGGTAAAATGCTTAAATGTGACTTTTTAATGTTTTAACAATGTTTAGTCTTGTTATACATATTAAGTGAGTGAGAGTGAATGAGACACAATGGAAAAACATAAAATCCATGAAATATTGCTTGAGGCCAACTTTACTCTTATTAAATTTTATATGCATCTGTTTCAGCAAAACACATATAAAACAGTCTTTCTGTCTCTTGTTACGGTGTGTGTGTGTGTTTTACTGATTGTTTCAGAGTGTAAAATAAAAATGTTGATGGTGTGTCGTTTCATTGTACATGAAAATCAAATATTTGTGAATAAATTTGTTTGCACATCGTTTAAAATTGTTTGATTTTGCTTTATACTTGATTCTACTTTTTTTTCCCTTTTATCCTGAATGCACGTATGTGAGTGTATTTTTTCTGAAACAGACAATAAAATAATAAAATAAAATAAAAAATAATAACGAGTGATGACAATATCACACCAGTCAAAGTATATTATTCATATATATTTAAAAGAAAATCGCCTAGCCAGCATATTTTTTATTGTTTGTGTGTGTGTGTTTTTTCTGTATGTTTGACTAATGGCATTTCCCGTGTTTGATCTTGTCTTATACAGCAGAAAAATAATATTTAAACTTAATAATATTAACAATACACTGAGGAAGAATAAGATGAAATACAAAAAAGGGATGCATCACATTGTTTGCTCTAAGAAAACAGAGTTTGACACTAAAAAGGCAGGCGTGAATGTAATTGCGTAAGAAAAAAATAAATAAAAAAAATTTATGTATTTAGATTATTTATAACAGAAAAAGCGCATTCATAACACTGTTGACACTTTTTTTCTCTTATATTTTTTTCATTTTCCCTTTCAATTTTTAATGTAATATAAAGAAAGAAATCTGCAAATGATATGCAAAGGAATTTAAATTGGATAATAAGGCAAACACACACAAAAAAAAGGGAAACTACAAAATGATTGAATCAAATTACATTTTTACCAATATAAACAACGTCCATTTATCGAGTTTTTCTTGTTCACTTTCATTTCATTTCTTTTCTTTTCAATTTCATTTTAAATTGAGAATACGAGTAAGACCATGAATGCCTAACTAAAGGAATGAGACGACATCATGTCAATTTTAAATTGATTTCCCGATATCGAACATTTATGCAAATTAATGACATTCATAGAAGACGAAGAAAATAAGTGAATAACATCATTGATCACAATTTAACATCCTACACACACACACACACACACAATTTATATTCTGAAATCCGTCATTTATTTATTGGAAAAGGAGCGTCAATGTCAAATAATTGTGTGTGTGTGTGTGTGTATACTTTTGGGTAGCATTGGCTTAATTTAAATAGATTGCTGACGATATGATGATAAAATATTAAAATTTACGAGAAAATCACGAATTGTTGATCACAATATTAAATGAAGATAGGTTGAAATATGAGATTGACGTTGTTATTTTATGTGATAAAACAATAAAGTTCCAAGTGACAAAAAAATGAAAATGAATAATATTGATAATAGATTTTTCATTGTCATTTCAGCATCTATCAATTTGTGTTTACATGAGATAAGGATTTTGCGAGACAAAGTAATTTAATATTTTTTTACTTTTTATAATATTTTTCTTTACTTTAATACCTTGTGGTAAATTTACGTGTAAAATTTGAATATTTTAGTAATAATAATTTTTGATTAAACGGTGTTGCCAATTCCATATTCAAATTACGGTTTATTCATCTAAAAATTGTCACTATCAAAAACATTCTAAGCCTCAGATACCCTTAAAATGATTATTTAATCAATATTATAGTCTTTGAATTGATAATTACCTGGAAGCTACGGTACTGGGTGGTTCAGTTCGAATCCCGACGGTGTCTGAACAAAACACCTTTTCTTTAATTGTTTCTTTTGTGGCGTGAATGTCCAGGACTTGAACCAGAAATCATCTTCTTGGACTTTGGATTATTAACGGTGTCACTGTCCAAGAGGCAGTTAGTGCTATGGAAGCTGATGCACAGCCAAACTATCTCCTGCTAGAGAAGCAATTGTTTCGTGAAGCACTTGATTTTCACTATTTTCAATCTCTAAACGGATACCTTTTATTTCAATATGAGAAATCATATCAAAGATGTGTTAGAATCGCATTGAAACCGTTTGTGTGTTTTTAACATCGTTTTCGTTAAATAGTCCAATTAAATGTATATTTTCTTCAAGAGATTGAACCTCCAATGGTAAGTTTAATATTCGGAAATTCACAGCGCTTAATTTATATTTTAAGGCACAATCATTAAATGGATGTGCAAGATTCACGGTATCATTGTACAGTTGGATTTTAATAAAGGGTTAGTTCGACTTAAGCTTCCACAACAGATATTTCTATAAATTCCATTTTGGCACACATGATCGTTAATGAAGTATTTAATTGCAAATAAGGGAGAATCAAAGAGTTTTTGGAGTGTTGTTTCTATTGGAGCTTGATATAGTATCATAGGTTTATTGACAAAAACGTCTTTATTATAACGTCTTACCGAACACAAACTGAATCCAAAACAGATTGGAATGGGCTCCATATATTTTGGATTTGACTTTTAAATTTTTAAACGTTTAAACTATTTCGATCCTTGCTACTCTGATAAATCGGTATAAAGTCCAACCATGGCTTTCAATCTTCTGAGCTTCAATTCTTTAAAGGTAAAATTTGGCAACACTGTTTTACGACTCTGATTCTCTAAACTTACTCAACATCCGTCCACAGGGTAAAATAAATTTACAGGTCGTGATTTTTCAATGATAAATGTTCAATTCCTTTGACACTGACAATTCTGATATTAAAATAAGTTACCAATCAATTACAATTTAGAATTCTATCAACACACACTAATAATCCTCAAATCGAATTAAAATGTGATTCTTGTTTGCATGAAATGTCACATCAAAGACTATTTTTCATATGCACACATTGTCTTTATGTAGCCAATTAATACAATAATTAGAGACCACTTAGTTTGCATACATAAGTATTTTAAATAAAGTGATGAGCTTCATTCACAATAAAAACTTCCGACATAATCATTGTTTTATACTTGAAAAAACATATTCTCTCTCTAACTAAATTAAATTGCAAGCTGTTTCAACACAATGAGTGCATTCTAACAGCAGGTTGTTGATCCATTGAGCTTGTCAACAAACAAAAAGAGGCCTTGTTATATTTGAGATAGTTAGCTATTGTCCTAGAAATTTTAATACATGTATGAAAATGTGCGTATGTGTACTTTATATTTTAATTACACACTCTGTTCGTTTTTGATGATGAAATGAAAATGTGTGTGGCCCAAAACAACAAGGGACGACAACGTCTGATATTGTTTATTGTATTTATATAAAGAGAGTTTGTAAGTGAGTTATAATTAAATCAGAATATTCCATGCACAAAAGGCTTCAGTTCATCATATTAGCAATTAATTATTCATAACACACTTACATGGCATATTTTCTCCTGTACACACACACGCACACAAACACACACACACACATTAAATTTATTCGTCTTTTTCCCTTTAATTCCAACAATATAATAATGATGGATCTAAAATAATGCGGTTTATGTGTACATTAAAAATAGAGGATTGATGAATTAAATTGACATGAGTATGATTTATTAGCTTTGTGAAAGATTCCCGATAAATGTGTGTTTGATTTATTTATGTCTTATTTAAAAAAAAAAGAAAAAAAAGTTCTTTGATTTGCTTTGTATTGAATTTCGAAGGAATTTTATGATTCAATGTAATTTCAATATCCCATTTCCAATCAACGACCCCTATTTTAAGTCAATAAAGCAAATAAATCCTTTTTACCTAAATTTAATGATCAGGGTGGATGGTCTCCTTTTATTTTATTCTTTTATTTCTCTTATTTATTTATCTTTTCTACAGTCAATTCAATAAATGCATAAAAAAAGGCGGAAAATCAATTCATTACATAATATCACAATTTTTATATCTTTTGCATGTTTTTAGATCGTATCCTCAAAATTTCAGTGTACATGTAAAATGTTACAAGAAATAGAAATCACTCTTTTATTTCCTTATGTTTTCCTTTTTTTAGCTATTCTTATTATAGTTGTATTGTGTGTGTTTGTGTGTATCAAATATTACGTGCATTACCTAATTTATTTAGTAACGACATGCATGATGTTTGACGATGATGATGATGATGGTAATTTCACATGTGTGTGACTGTGAAAAATAAAAGGGGGGCTTTTTTCGTTCAATGTCCCAACGAATGTGATTCACATTTAAAGAAATGTTACTTTAAACAAACAAACAAACTAGCATGAAAATGAAGAAGAAAAAGAAGAGGAAAAAAAATATGGAAATAGTTTTCTTATAACACCCTCGAGACACTCGAAGCAAAATGTTTTATGAGACACTCTGTTTTCATTTATTTAGTTATTCATTTAATTATCTAATTTATTTTAGGTTTTGTTTCATGTTCAAAAAAAAACGAAGAGCTCTGATTAAGATTTTATTGGTCTTGAGTGTGTCATAATTTTTAAATGGTGCACAATCTCGCAATCCAATACCTTGAAAAAGGAAATAAAACAAAAATTGTCCTGTTTTTTTAATAAATTAAATAAAAAATAAATAAGACATAACAGAAAAATCAAATATTTTCTACTGGTCTCAATGAAATGAGGGGACATCAAACCATTTAAGAAGTTAATGTTATATGATTGAGATACCAATCAAACAATGGTCGTCTGATAATTTTAATTTATTTCTATCGATTTGAAAGTTAATGGACATCAAGAGACTGATTTGGATGAGAAATAAATAGAATGATTCCACACAATTGCCATACGGGCAATCTGACACATGCCAGAAAGGCCTCAGTCGATCGTTAGTTAAGTTTAACGTAAATTTTAAAAAAAATCATACAGAATGCCAGGGCTGTTAATAATTTTCAAACCGCCCCTGCAGCTTTGACTGCATTCGTGGATCTAAGGCCTTAGCAATGTTTTCAGAAATGATCACAATGATCCAGATGAATTCAAAAGGTAATCGCTGATTTGCGTAAGAAGCTCCAATATAAGTTATAGAAGCCAAAAATTCATCGAAATAACCAATCGAATTCTTAGAAATTTCAATTAGACCATAAAAATGCACTTTCATTAAATCACTTAAAATGACTCTTCACACAATTCAATCACAAAATCAAATTGTAACAACACAAAACAAATGAACTGAAATAGTTTCTGATTTTACCTGATTTTTCCTAATACAATACACACACACACACAGTCTAGGATTGAAAATTGAATGCAATCAGACACGATTAGCCATTGAAATATCACATGAAAAAGGACAAAAAAAATACAGAGAAAAAATAACGTACATTGAACAAAAGATCAGATAATATAATATCCAGGACTATATTTACTTGTTTCGAATTATGTTCAATGTTTCATTTATGTTATTAGAGAAAGTAGTCGTGCGTGTAAAAAAAGGGATACTTGGCTTTTTGGATTTATTTGGATTGAATTGAATTGAAACAAGTATGAACTGAACAGTTATTTCATGTAACAGAATTCGATGGAAACAAAGATAAGAATTTGTATTACCTGATGGTTGAATGCAATGAGAAGGTTTTTTGTTTGAAACTTTTTTTTTATTTGCAAAAGTTTGTTTGTGATTTAAAGCACATTTCACGTTGATTGAAAAAAAAAGAATATAGTGGACGCTTATGTTACCCGTCGGCCTGTCTTTGTGAATTTTGTTGACTAATTCCAAATTACCAAAAATTTTCCATAACATTTGAATTTTTTGAAACCGTGGAAAGTCGTGAAATTTTCCAAAATCGCAGAATATGTCAAAAATCATCGAAAATCGTTGAATTTAAGCCACAGAATCATCAATATGGCCATTTTTTTCCAAAACGCACAACTTTTGTTATGGAAATGCGCTCGTTAATCCCGTCTACGTTCAAGTTCTACAATTTTCCATGTAATTTGTAATTTTTGTTGATATATTTGAATCACAGAAAAAAAGTTAATTAGTTTCAGGCGTTTTATTGTTATTTGCTTTGTTTACTTTCAAACTCTTATCATGCAGTTTTTGTGTGTGTTGAATTGAAATAACATCAAAATTGAATATATGAAGGTAAATTTTGAAGCATTTGAACTTAATTTTCAATGCAATTGTTCAAATTTTTTAATATAACTCGAAATTGACTTCAACTGCTTTTAAAATGAAAGAATCCACACTAATTTTTTTAACCAGATGTTAAATAATTTTGGTTTTATCATTAAACGAAGACATAAAAAAGTTTTTGCATTACACAAGTTTAGTGTATTTTCTTATTTCAGACAAGAATTCAAAAGTTTTTTCCGTATATGCATTGAGTTCCTTGTATAGTAGGCTTGTAAGATAATCGACTGAAATCGACGAAAACTGGATTTTAATGGGACTCGTTTCATTGAATATCATTAATTTTGAAAATAACCGACATTTTGAAAATAACCGCCATTTTGAAAAAACCGCCATTTTGAATTAAATCCGTAATTTAAAAAAAAATTCACCATTTTGAAAAAAAAATTAAAAACATTTAAGACATTTTGGGCATTTTATCGTTTTCATTGATTGAGCCTAATGTCAGAGCCAATTCATTTTAGTAAACTTATCCATCCAACAAAACAAATTAGCAAATTTTTAACCGTTTTTAACGGTTTTTCAGGCTTGCCCACGACTCTTTATAGTCATAACTTTTGAACGGCAACTAGTAGAATGATGTTCTTATAGTCAAAATTTTCCTGATTTTGTCTACTTTTAAGATATTTAAGTTTAAAAATCTACCTTGACCACCCTCACATTGACAATACCACAAATATGCTCAAAAAAAGGGTGAAAATCGTCAATTATTTGAATTATTATCCGTTATTCCTAATTTTACGATTCCAATATCAAACTTCAATGCAATAAAATGTAAAACATAGTTTTTTCATCGAAATTTATTTCTTTTTTTCCATACTTTTCTAGTATTCTTCCTCTACAATAAGATAACGAGAAGGAATAAAAATAGTTTTCAAAGTAACTTTTCTTGTTTGATTTGTTTTTTTACAGTTTTCATGCGATTTTTTCCATATCGAATAAGAACAGAATTCATTTTCAATTTTTTTTTTGCTCTATAAGATAAAATATTCCTCAAACTATTTTCATTTAATAATATTTATCTAACTAATTTAACTGGTCTGTTAAATCATTTGGTTTTTGTTTGTAAATGGTTTGTGGTGGTCTACCGTTATGTTTATTTAGCAAAGTTTGTCTATGAGTGTCTCTGTCTTATTTTCCTTTCCTTTGATGTGTTACTTTTGAAATTGAAAAGAAGTATAGACAATTTCAATTAAAAAAATTTAGGAAAAAAGTCAATAAATTGGTCTGGATTTTAAAGTTGTAAGTTTAAAGGACATTTTGGTAACAGGAAAAGAAACAAAAAAGTTATAAAGTGCTTTAAGATCCAAAATTCATTAATGTTTCATTAATTTAAATGTAATTTTCTCCCAGAATTTTAACAAAAAATAAAAATTTAATAAATGGTGAGATTTTCTTCTATTATCATTGTCTTTTGTTTAAAAAAAAAATGATAATAAATTTCAAGGAAAAAAAAAGGAAAGGAAAGTTGCCTCCCTCCTATTTTATGCAATAAATGTAACAGATTATTTTATGCGGCTGATGTTTTATTAATGCATCTCTCTACACAGATGGTCACTTGAATTCTATTTTGTCCGATCTCCCCTTAATTTAAGTCTCTTAAATATCTAATAATAATAAAAATGAGAATAAAAATACAAAAGAAATAAAAGTTAAAGAGTATAGGACCAAAAATTCCGTTACATTTTAATAAAATTTATATACAAAACATTGTGAGTTGAGGACCAGAGTGAAAAAAGGAAGGAAATTGCTTCATTCTGTACTTTAATGTAAAAGTATAGTTTTTTTTTAATCTGAATGTAATTTATATATTTGTTTTATGCGTTTCTAACACATCATATACAAAAGGAAAAAGGAAAAAAAGGTAAATCTTTAGAGGAAAATCTATTTCACTGTATAATAGAGCTATGTATAAATACAATTTAATGTTTGTAGTTTTCTCAATTTTATGAATTGGGATCAAGTGGCCTGAGTCATCCCTTAGTAATTTTCTCCCTTCTTTGTATTTTATTTTCTCTCGTACACACACACACAGCCAAATACACACATGAAGAGGTTACAAATTCAATACACAAAGGAATTTTGTCTTGATATTAAATTCATTATTGTAATTTATATTCGTATCCTCTCACATTCATAGTGCATTCAATGATAACTATCAGGACAATATGAGAGGAAATAAAAAGATACAACATCCTGATGAATGACCTGAGGTGATTGATTCGTTTCTCATCCCTATCACCCTATAATGTGGCTAATTACGAGTTACTGTGAAGATATTTACACTTAATTTAGATTATTATTAGCATGCCAATGGCTATCATTGATTATAATTGGGTAAAATATGCTAAAGTTAAATTAATGGTCAAAAGTTATTTTTATTTTAAATGTTTTCTTGAATTTTCCTTCGAATTTCTTAAATTTTTATTTAAGTAAGCTTGGCATGTGAAATTTCAAATTTTGTTTTTCAATACCATGTATCATGTTTTTTTCTCTGAATTTTGTTTGATTTCGTTTTTATCGCTCTTTTATACTAGAAATTTCATCCAAGTCAAAGTGTGTAACACTCACATGTGAAATAGGAAACTTTTGTAATTTTCAATGACAAATTTGATAAAATCCCTCTTGGAAATTCTAAATTTAAAAGGCAAATATTTCAATAAAATATATAAAAGTCCTTTTTGGCATTGACTTCACTGTTTGAATTTTCTTGCAATACTTTCATTGAACAAATTTTTTCTGAGAGTGTTTCACTTCAGCATCTTCCCTGTTGCGCGTAAATGCCTAAAATTTAGGCACTCAATGCCTAAAAAAAAGGCATCCGATGCATAAAAATAAGGCATCCATATAAAACCTATAGAATGTGTAGCGCGATGCCTAAAAATTAGGCATCCATTTCAAAAAATAATTCTACAAAGTATTGTTTGGATGCCTAATTTTTAGGCATCGCGCTACACATTCTATAGGTTTTATATGGATGCCTTATTTTTATGCATCGGATGCCTTTTTTTTAGGCATTGAGTGCCTAAATTTTAGGCATTGACGCGCAACAGGGTTGGCACAGCATAATACAATAAAAAATGGTGTAAAAAGTACATTTTTTATTCTCATTGTGCAATTCTTGAACCATGTTATGTCATTTTCTACTCACAGCTCATAACATTTGACTCTCTCTCTCGCTTTTTGTACATTCCTTTTGACATCCACTTTTTTAATCATATTAAACTCAAGCACCGAGTGAACAAAAATAAAACCATGAAAAAAACGTAAAATGTCAAGTGTGTTCTTATTTCAATTCTTTTTATCCTGTAATTTTTTTTATTTATTTCACCCTTCTCTTATTACTTTGTAATATGTATAATTTATAATTTTTTTTTTCTTCTTTTACTTTTCCATTTTTATTTTTATTTTTTGTAATGTTATATGATTACAATACCATGACAGAAACAAAGGAAAAGTGAGAAAATTACATGATTATATGAGAGCAATTGACACATTTATGTCTCATTTTTATTATTTTATGCATTTATTTGTTTGATAACACACAATAAAATAATAAAAAAATAGGAAAAAAATAATGACAAAGTAAACAAAAGATAAAAAAAAATTATATGTGTGAAATTTTTTTATTTTTTATGTCGAGGGATATAAATATTTAACTAAGGATTATCTAATTAAAGTGATTTGATGTATGATAGACAGTAAAAAAGGGTGATAATAAATTTAATAATAATAAATAAAAAAAAATAACACAAAAATTTATGTATGACACTTAAATATTTTATCATTTTCTTGTAGTACTTTTTTATGTGACACCTTAAGAAAAGTGTTACAATTTTATTATTCATTTATTGCACTGTTTTTTTTTTTATTATTTATAACTTAATTAAAATGGAACATGATTCAAAAAACGGATTCAAGCACTATAACGATAAAATGAGTTAAAATTGTTTTTACTCTCGAATAATGTTATGAAATAATGTGCTTTTACTTTTAATATACATTGAATAACTTTTTTTCAAAAAACAACATTAAATGTAATTATGAACGTCTGTGTTGTTGTTTTTAAAATTTTTACTGTCCTTTTCCTTGCCACAGTATGGTCAGCATGACATTAAGTGGTTTTCGTGGATCCTATTTTTTGTTGTTTTTGTTTATTTTTTTGGTAAAGTGTGATAAAAAACAAAATGAGACTAGACTTACTTGATTATAGTGTTTTAAGTGTCCAGTGTGGAATGGAAATTAAGCTAAATTTTGTTTCAAATTTATAAAAATAACATTCAAAAAAATAATTTGTTTATTTTTTAAAATAATGTTATCTTCAAATATAAAAACTCTTTAATTTGTAGATTCAAAAATATTCTAGATGGGGTCGAAGTGGTTCGAGGCAGTTTAAGGTCTACCTGATGAGATGCAATCAACAGATTGAGCAATGGTGATTATAGATAATTGTAAATACATTAAGAATAATGGTTTTCTCTTTAATGAATGGCTTACAAAAAAATAAAAATAAATAATTTTTTGAACAAACATCTTTCCTCATTTTTTATTATCTATTCAATTTCAATAAAGTAACGTTAAGATTGACCAAAAATGAGTAGAACGAGCTTCATCGTATCAAAGTTTTTCAACCAAAACAATATCAAATTTGATCCGATTTTAATCATCTTATGATCGATAAAAAGGTGTGAATTTGAGTGATTTAACGGTGCAAAAATCATCTTTGGGGTGTTGTTTCATCAAAAGTTACAGCCATGTAAAGTAACGTTAAGATTGACCAAACATGAGTAGAAAGAGCTTCATCGTATCAAAGTTTTTCAACCAAAACAATATCAAATTTGATCCGATTTCAATCATCTTATGATCGATAAAAAGGTGTGAATTTGAGTGATTTAACGGTGCAAAAATCATCTTTGGGGTGTTGTTTCATCAAAAGTTACAGCCATGTAAAGTAACGTTAAGATTGACCAAAAATGAGTAGAACGAGCTTCATCGTATCAAAGTTTTTCAACCAAAACAATATCAAATTTGATCCGATTTTAATCATCTTATGATCGATAAAAAGGTGTGAGCTTGAGTGATTTAACGGTGCAAAAATCATCTTTGGGGTGTTGTTTCATCAAAAGTTACAGCAATGTAAAATGACGTTAAGATTGACCAAAAATGAGTAGAACGAGCTTCATCGTATCAAAGTTTTTCCAATCAATGCAATATCAAATTTTATCCGATTTCAATCATCTTATGATCGATAAAAAGGTGTGAATTTGAGTGATTTAACGGTGCAAAAATCATCTTTGGGGTGTTGTTTCATCAAAAGTTACAGCCATGTAAAGTAACGTTAAGATTGACCAAAAATGAGTAGAACGAGCTTCATCGTATCAAAGTTTTTCAACCAAAACAATATCAAATTTGATTCGATTTTAATCATTTTATGATCGATAAAAAAATGTGAATTTGAGTGATTTAACGGTGCAAAAATCATCTTTGGGGTGTTGTTTCATCAAAAGTTACAGCCATGTAAAGTAACGTTAAGATTGACCAAAAATGAGTAGAACGAGCTTCATCGTATCAAAGTTTTTCAACCAAAACAATATCAAATTTGATCCGATTTTAATCATCTTATGATCGATAAAAAGGTGTGAATTTGAGTGATTTAACGGTGCAAAAATCATCTTTGGGGTGTTGTTTCATCAAAAGTTACAGCCATGTAAAGTGACGTTAAGATTGACCAAAAATGAGTACAACGAGCTTCATCGTATCAAAGTTTTTCCAATCAATGCAATATCAAATTTTATCCGATTTCAATCATCTTATGATCGATAAAAAGGTGTGAATTTGAGTGATTTAACGGTGCAAAAATCATCTTTGGGGTGTTGTTTCATCAAAAGTTACAGCAATGTAAAGTGACGTTAAGATTGACCAAAAATGAGTACAACGAGCTTCATCGTATCAAAGTTTTTCCAATCAATGCAATATCAAATTTGATCCGATTTTAATCATCTTATGATCGATAAAAAGGTGTGAATTTGAGTGATTTAACGGTGCAAAAATCATCTTTGGGGTGTTGTTTCATCAA